>CAUJNA010002946.1:336827-354327 GCA_963377175.1 Effrenium voratum | reverse complement strand
CATGACTTAGACAGTCGTCTAGCTGGATTGCGGATTGCAAAGTCAACAAATCATATTGCCCTGATTGCCCGCGCCATTCTTCTGCCATCTGTAGAACTGGGTATGTCTCCAAACGTAAAACGTGGGCCCCAGTTTTCCTGTGGCTTCTCACTTCCAACCCCAGATTTGGTTGGGCACCCGCAGGGCTTAGCTGAACCTTCGGCGACTCGTGCCTGGAAATGCTCCAGGGCGGCAAAGCCGGTAAAGCCCATTGCATAGCCAAAGGTTTGCCCGGCCTCACTTTCATGCTACGACATGGGGTCTTAGCCACTGCCGCAGAGTTCTGAAGGGTGGGAGGTTCCGGGCTGATGCTTATTGGACGTTCTTCAGGCATGGAAAACACAGGAAGGTACGTTGACTCCCGTTTACCAGCGTCTTGTTTAGCACTCCCTCGCAACAGGTTCGGCTCTAAGAGGCTGACCACAAAACATGATACTTCTGGGGCCCTTGACGCTTGCTCAAGAGACATGGAACCACACTGGCGGAAAATGATCTTCGAGAAACCTCGCTGCGTCAGGTGCCATGTCTGCGGCAGGAACAAATCAGAATGCCAAACGTTCGAGTCGGGCTTCTCAAAATTGGGGGAAAAATATTATTGGTCTCCTCTTGACTTCCCTTGGAAACCAAATGGTGGGGGGCCCAACCAAAAACACCACACCCGTCCGCTCTTTAGAAACGAGGCTGGAAGAGAATCAGCCAAAAGCACACATCGGACCAACGCTAAAAATCACCCGATCCAAACCGATCCGATCCGAGCGGCTGCATTGCAGGTGGCTTGGTAGTTGGCGTTTTCTTTCCGCAGCATGGTCAATGCCCAGCCGTCCACGGCGATGTCCTGGGGCTCTCAACATTCGCTTTCACCCCGCCCTCCAAAAACTGGATTCGCGGGGTTTCCCCCAACGAATTCTGGACTTGAGAGCTAACATGGCTCCCTACAAAGGGAACTGACGGAATCCTCGCTAATGTTACACCTCCTTTATTACTAGTCCCCTCTATTGTAGCATTTTGTTCGCAATTCAGGATCTTGTGACTGTTTGGGGTCCTCAATTGCAGCAATTGTTCCCCCCCAACCAAAAAAAAACAGAAAAAAAGGCTTTTTTTACTCTCCTGATCTTGTCTGGGGCTAAGCCTCCGGTAAAATATGGGCCAAACAAACTTGACAAAGAAGTCGAGCAAAAAAACCGAGCAAACAAATCCGGGCAACCAGGATTTTTTGAAGTGGTCCCCAAACCATCTTTAGCATAACTTCCTTGCAAAAAGTGCGGGCAAACAGTCGCACAAAGGGGGTTGCCCACAAGGGGCCCTGAGCCTCTTTTAATGTGACTGTTTTGGGGTTCTCTTTAGTGTCCAACGGCCTTTTTGGGTTGCTGAAATTATTGGACTCAAGCCTTAGCTTTTTACTTTTAGCTCTTCCCAGCTCTAAGGGTAAAGGCCTTGGATCTAGGAAGTTCATTTTGCCAGTGGCCCCCAAACCATCAAAATTTAAGATAACTTCTTTACACAAAAGTACGGGCAAACAGTCACGCAAGGGGGGGTGGGTGCCCACCAGGGGCCCTGATCCTCATTAATGCGACTGTTTTGGGGTCCTCTTTAGTGTCTAACCTGTTTGGGGGTTGCTCAACAAAAACGTCCTTGGCAATACTACAGAAGAATTGGCAATACTAAAGAAAGTGCTAGGAATCTGAGAGTCAGCCTTGGCAATACTAAAGTAGAATTCGCAATGCTAAAGTAAGTACTGGGAATCTGAGGGTCAGCCTTGGCAATACTAAAGTAGAATTGGCAATACTAAAGAAAGTGCTAGGAATCTGAGAGTCAGCCTTGGCAATACTAAAGTAGAATTCGCAATGCTAAAGTAAGTACTGGGAATCTGAGGGTCAGCCTTGGCAATACTAAAGTAGAATTGGCAATACTAAAGTAAGTGCTGGGAATCTGAGGATCAGCCTTGGCAATACTAAAGTAAGTACTGTCCCTCCCAGACCCCCAGGATCTCGCTTAAAGAGGGTCCCGCTGATTGGTTCCACTCCTAGCGGTGGGGGGGGGGTGGTGTAAAGAGGGTTCAACATTACCACCCTTTTACCTTCAAAATGGTGTAAGGGTTCCCAGAGGACTCACAACCTTGGTCCTGTGTGGCGCAGGCAAAGTTCATGAGCAGGAACAAGCCGGTGAGGCTATACACTGCCGGCGTGTTGGACCTTGGAAGGTTTGGCACCTTTGGGCGCCCTTGGGATCCAAAGGGAAGAAGACCGAACATGGATGAACATGGACCAACACAAAAACAAACAAACACAAAACCAAATGGAAACGACCCCAAAATAAATGATCGAATTCAAAACTTCACTAGGCGTTTGCTTGAGACACTCATCTCCCAGCAGCAAGTCCAGCTGTGCAGCTGTGAAGAGCAGCAGTAAGCCGATGATGAGCTGTGCAGGTACCATCCAGGTCTTTCTCCGTCCAATGCTGCGGATCTGCGCAGCGGGATTTTTGCTTCCAAACGAAACCGTTGGGCGGCTTCCCTGGTGCCGTGTGCTTTTCACCCATCCAAAAAAGGCCCTGTCGAATTGGCGGATTTACCGGTGGAGTCTGTCTGAAAGGAATCCCAAACCTAACTTCTTCATGGCCAGAAAAGTTGGTCTGCCAGCAAAAGCCGACAAGTGCTCCCAAATACAAGAAGCCGAGCTAAATAAGCAAAGTATCTTGGAATGATCCAGGTACAATACTTGCCGTATCTCAGCGGGTTTAACACTTTTCGGCCTCTGAGACAAAGCCGTAACTACGAATATGTTTCTCTCAGGTTGAAAGTGTAGAACTTTCAGAGATAAAGCTGAGAAAAAGCTGTCTCCTAATAATCGCCCAACATTGCAGTCGAGGGGCATACAAAGAGTCCACCAAAGGCGCCCACCTTACTTTCCCAGTCATGGGGACCAACCCACGCACACTCGCAAACACAAACACACACCTGTTTGGTGGTTTGCTTGTTCGTTCAAAGGGCACAGGCCCAAAAAAGAGAAACACAAAAGAGTCAGCTTCTGAGTTAAAGTTTCGGGTTGGTTTGGAGGCTCCCGCTAGCCCCTTCGGTTTGGTCAAGGGCCAAGAGTTGACATCCCCTGATGCCGGGCCAACGGCATCACTGCCCCCCAAAAGAGGGAGCGCACCTGACATGTTGAAACAAATGTTGCTTTGTTCAAAGGGAACACTCCCCCCAAACAAAAAAATGCATACATACTGGTTGTGTGTTCTTCAGCGTACTTTGGGGGAACACCACCCACAAGGGAAAACAGTTGGTCAACACACACTAAAACCAAGCACAAGCACAATGGGAGCCCTTTTTGCCATGCAGAAAACAAAGCAAAGGAAAGGACTGCAAGACACAAAAGGCAAAGGCCATGAAGGGCGAGCCGCAGCAACTTCAGCACGAAGGGCCAGCTCTGCAGGGAAAAGACTCCCAGCTCCGTGTAGGAGGCCCCGCGGTCCTTGAGCACCAGCGGTAAAATCTGGCCCAAGCCCAGGGGGATGCCTGGCGGCTTAGGGTATGGGATTCCAAACTTGTTGAAACAAGTTTGCGGTTGGTGTACCAAATTAAGGGGACCAGGAATGGGTGGCTTCATGTTCTTCCTGCTTGCCCAAAAGCATATCTTCCCGCATCTGAAGTAGTTTCCAATGTGTCCTAAACAAAAACTGGACTTGGAGGAGTAGATGCTTGCAAGCGGCAAACAATGATTCTGCAAACATCCTGACCGTTGGACCACCACTCTCAACATGGTACGCCTGCTGCCATTCAACATCAACTCCTTTTGGCTGCCCTCTATGGCAGTCCAAGCATCCCCCATACAGTCCATGGGGTCCAAGAGGGTTTTCACTACGCTCCTCGTTTAACTGGGGGCAAAAAATTGCAAAATAATAATCTGCCGAGCAACGAATTTATATGAACCTGATAAGCACGTCGTGTTGAAGTTTAAAAGGCGAAGCTAAGCACAATTTACAATTTGGGTCTACAATTTCAAGAAAAGAGGTGCTGAAAGTACCCCTAATAAGGCCTGTCTCAAGTTTAGTATTGGTTCATAATCGGGTCAATTCAAAGTAAAAGCCAGGATGTTGCTTTTTGGATTTTGGATGACATTTATCAATAGGGGTGGACTTAAATCCAAGAACGGGAAGGGACTATTTGAAAAAAACAAGTGTTCAAATCGGATCCAGGCCTTGCAGAGTGTACAAGAGGCAAAGCAAGCCGATGTTGGCGTACTCGCCTTGGAGATTGGCCGTGGCATCCTTGGAGACGGACTCTAGGTCCTTCCTTGCGAGCGATCTGGGCGAAAAGAAAAGACATGGCCAAAAGTCAAAATGTCTGGGGTGTCCCATGAAAAGGGCCCTTGGCCCTTCAAGAGGTCGCCACCAGACTTTGTGCCTTATGAGATTGCCACAATGTGCCCTGCCATGTGGACAAAGATCCATACGGATCCATAAAGTATGATTCACAAGACTGATATTGTGGATTCGACAATGGACAATCTGCCTGCCCTGCTCATGATAAATGCTGCAGGTGAGCTTGCTGGACCTAGGTGCTTCAACCCTGGTTGGAAACAGTATAACACATTGTTGAAGCGGCTTGCCAACATCCGTTGGCCGTCTTTGTGGAGGTTTAATATGTCCTACTACCTGGTTTGACGGGGATTCGAGGAAGACGTATGAACAATTTCATATGTATCAACCACAGTCGATATTCATGGAAGTCCCAAGTGGCATGGGGATGCGCTGAGAAAAAATATAGTGTGCTGCCTAATGTCATCCCCCTTACGGTCGATGGTGGTAAAGTTTGACTGCTCATTATATATATATATATAATGTATGTGAATTTATTGTTATGATTATTATTATTATCATTATTATTATCTATTTGTTTTTGTTATTCTGGTTACTTTTAGTATTAGTATTATTCTTACAGAAGGGGTCGTCCCGGGGGGTGCTGCGTTTTTCAGATTCCTGGGGGCTCCGTTTTTTATGGAAAAGTGTGAAAAGGCAAGAGTGTTCTACACTTTTCCAGAAAAGGCAAAACCACAATAATCTGAAAAACCCCTCCCCCAGAAAACCAAACAACCTCGAGTTTTCAGAAAAACAAAAAACTCGAGTTTTCCAAAACAAAGAAAAAATGCAGGCCCTATGGCTGGGCAGTCCAAGCTTGGGAACATAGGGCCTGCATTTTGTGTTTCTTGGAAAACTCAAGGGTTTTTACACTTTTCAAGAAAAACCAACAAAAACCTCGATTTTTTTTTTTTGGCCCTATGGCCGGGCAGTGCAAGCTTGGGGACATAGGGACTGCAATTGTGTGTTTGTTTTTTGGAAAACTCGAGGCTTTTTTTGGATTCTTCTCCGCATCCTCGTCTGCAACAGAATGCTTTTAACCCTGTGACTCTCGTAGCCAGCTCTATATTCAAGCCAACCGTGGACATAACATATTCTCTATCTTCGATTGAGATGGTTTCAGTCGACCCAAAGAATGTCAGGTTGAAGGATGCGGTAGAGGCCATTCAGAACCTGTTCTTGCATGTGGATCCTCTTCCCGTGGGAGTCATCTCGATACCCCTTGTATTTTTTAGAAGTCCCATAGTATTCTCCTAGTGTTCACCTTTAATATTGCCGTAGTATTCCCTGAATATTTCCTTAGTATTGCCCTATGATTGCCCTAGTATTCCCCTATTCTTGCCCTGGCATTCAATTAATTCAGTAGTCCCTTGGTGTACTTCTAGTATTTCCTCACTACCCCATAGTATTCCCTTGCTATTTCCCCTAGTAAAGGTGTGGAATTACTAGGGGAATACCCTTAGTATTGCCTTATTCCTGAAATGTTATCTTGGTATACCCCCAGTGTTCCCTCAGAAATTTCCCTAGTATTCTCCTAGGTTCACCTTTAATATTGCCGTAGTATTCCCTGAATATTTCCTTAGTATTGCCCTATGATTGCCCTAGTATTCCCCTATTCTTGCCCTGGCATTCAATTAATTCAGTAGTCCCTTGGTGTACTTCTAGTATTTCCTCCCCAAGTAAAGGTGGGTGTGAAATTACTAGGGGAATACCCTTAGTATTGCCTTATTCCTGAAATGTTATCTTGGTATACCCCCAGTGTTCCCTCAGAAATTTCCCTAGTATTCTCCTAGGTTCACCTTTAATATCGCCCTAGTATTCCCTGAGTGTTTCCTTAGTATTGCCCTATGATTGCCCTAGTATTCCCCTATTCTTGCCCTGGCATTCAATTAATTCAGTAGTCTCTTGGTGTACTTCTAGTATTTCCTCACTACCCCATAGTATTCCCTTGCTATTTCCCCTAGTAAAGGTGTGGAATTACTAGGGGAATACCCTTAGTATTGCCTTATTCCTGAAATGTTATCTTGGTATACCCCCAGTGTTCCCTCAGAAATGTCCCTAGTATTCTCCTAGGTTCACCTTTAATATCGCCCTAGTATTCCCTGAGTGTTTCCTTAGTATTGCCCTATGATTGCCCTAGTATTCCCCTATTCTTGCCCTGGCATTCAATTAATTCAGTAGTCCCTTGGTGTACTTCTAGTATTTCCTCACTACCCCATAGTATTCCCTTGCTATTTCCCCTAGTAAAGGTGTGGAATTACTAGGGGAATACCCTTAGTATTGCCTTATTCCTGAAATGTTATCTTGGTATACCCCCAGTGTTCCCTCAGAAATGTTCCCTAGTATTCTCCTAGGTTCACCTTTAATATCGCCCTAGTATTCCCTGAGTGTTTCCTTAGTATTGCCCTATGATTGCCCTAGTATTCCCCTATTCTTGCCCTGGCATTCAATTAATTCAGTAGTCCCTTGGTGTACTTCTAGTATTTCCTCACTACCCCATAGTATTCCCTTGCTATTTCCCCTAGTAAAGGTGTGGAATTACTAGGGGAATAGCCTTAGTATTGCCTTATTCCTGAAATGTTATCTTGGTATACCCCCAGTGTTCCCTCAGAAATTTCCCTAGTATTCTCCTAGGTTCACCTTTAATATCGCCCTAGTATTCCCTGAGTGTTTCCTTAGTATTGCACTATGATTGCCCTAGTATTCCCCTATTCTTGCATTCAATTAATTCAGTAGTCCCTTGGTGTACTTCTAGTATTTCCTCACTACCCCATAGTATTCCCTTGCTATTTCCCCTAGTAAAGGTGTGGAATTACTAGGGGAATACCCTTAGTATTGCCTTATTCCTGAAATGTTATCTTGGTATACCCCCAGTGTTCCCTCAGAAATTTCCCTAGTATTCTCCTAGGTTCACCTTTAATATTGCCGTAGTATTCCCTGAGTGTTTCCTTAGTATTGCCCTATGATTGCCCCAGTATTCCCCTATTCTTGCCCTGGCATTCAAATAATTCAGTAGTCCCTTGGTGTACTTCTAGTATTTCCTCACTACCCCATAGTATTCCCTTGCTATTTCCCCTAGTAAAGGTGTGGAATTACTAGGGGAATACCCTTAGTATTGCCTTATTCCTGAAATGTTATCTTGGTATACCCCCAGTGTTCCCTCAGAAATTTCCCTAGTATTCTCCTAGGTTCACCTTTAATATCGCCCTAGTATTCCCTGAGTGTTTCCTTAGTATTGCCCTATGATTGCCCTAGTATTCCCCTATTCTTGCCCTGGCATTCAATTAATTCAGTAGTCCCTTGGTGTACTTCTAGTATTTCCTCACTACCCCATAGTATTCCCTTGCTATTTCCCCTAGTAAAGGTGTGGAATTACTAGGGGAATACCTTAGTATTGCCTTATTCCTGAAATGTTATCTTGGTATACCCCCAGTGTTCCCTCAGAAATTTCCCTAGTATTCTCCTAGGTTCACCTTTAATATTGCCGTAGTATTCCCTGAGTGTTTCCTTAGTATTGCCCTATGATTGCCCTAGTATTCCCCTATTCTTGCCCTGGCATTCAATTAATTCAGTAGTCCCTTGGTGTACTTCTAGTATTTCCTCACTACCCCATAGTATTCCCTTGCTATTTCCCCTAGTAAAGGTGTGGAATTACTAGGGGAATACCCTTAGTATTGCCTTATTCCTGAAATGTTATCTTGGTATACCCCCAGTGTTCCCTCAGAAATTTCCCTAGTATTCTCCTAGGTTCACCTTTAATATGCCGTAGTATTCCCTGAGTGTTTCCTTAGTATTGCCCTATGATTGCCCTAGTATTCCCCCTATTCTTGCCCTGGCATTCAATTAATTCAGTAGTCCCTTGGTGTACTTCTAGTATTTCCTCCTCCATAGTAAAGTGGGTGTGGAATTACTAGGGGAATACCCTTAGTATTGCCTTATTCCTGAAATGTTATCTTGGTATACCCCCAGTGTTCCCTCAGAAATTTCCCTAGTATTCTCCTAGGTTCACCTTTAATATCGCCCTAGTATTCCCTGAGTGTTTCCTTAGTATTGCCCTATGATTGCCCTAGTATTCCCCTATTCTTGCCCTGGCATTCAATTAATTCAGTAGTCCCTTGGTGTACTTCTAGTATTTCCTCACTACCCCATAGTATTCCCTTGCTATTTCCCCTAGTAAAGGTGTGGAATTACTAGGGGAATACCCTTAGTATTGCCTTATTCCTGAAATGTTATCTTGGTATACCCCCAGTGTTCCCTCAGAAATTTCCCTAGTATTCTCCTAGGTTCACCTTTAATATCGCCCTAGTATTCCCTGAGTGTTTCCTTAGTATTGCCCTATGATTGCCCTAGTATTCCCCTATTCTTGCCCTGGCATTCAATTAATTCAGTAGTCCCTTGGTGTACTTCTAGTATTTCCTCACTACCCCATAGTATTCCCTTGCTATTTCCCCTAGTAAAGGGTGGAATTACTAAGGGGAATCACCCTTTAGTATTGCCTTATCCCCTTTCCTGAAATGTACCTTTGGTATACCCCCAGTTTGTTTCCCCCGAAATTTCCCTAGTAATTTCCTAGGTTCAGGGGGCTTTAAAATCGCCCTAGTATTCCTGAGTGTTTCCTTAGTATTGCCCTATGATTGCCCTAGTATTCCCCTATTCTTGCCCTGGCATTCAATTAATTCAGTAGTCCCTTGGTGTACTTCTAGTATTTCCTCACTACCCCATAGTATTCCCTTGCTATGTCCCCTAGTAAAGGTGTGGAATTACTAGGGGAATACCCTTAGTATTGCCTTATTCCTGAAATGTTATCTTGGTATACCCCCAGTGTTCCCTCAGAAATTTCCCTAGTATTCTCCTAGGTTCACCTTTAATATTGCCGTAGTATTCCCTGAGTGGTTCCTTAGTATTGCCCTATGATTGCCCTAGTATTCCCCTATTCTTGCCCTGGCATTCAATTAATTCAGTAGTCCCTTGGTGTACTTCTAGTATTTCCTCACTACCCCATAGTATTCCCTTGCTATGTCCCCTAGTAAAGGTGTGGAATTACTAGGGGAATACCCTTAGTATTGCCTTATTCCTGAAATGTTATCTTGGTATACCCCCAGTGTTCCCTCAGAAATTTCCCTAGTATTCTCCTAGGTTCACCTTTAATATCGCCGTAGTATTCCCTGAGTGTTTCCTTAGTATTGCCCTATGATTGCCCTAGTATTCCCCTATTCTTGCATTCAATTAATTCAGTAGTCCCTTGGTGTACTTCTAGTATTTCCTCACTACCCCATAGTATTCCCTTGCTATTTCCCCTAGTAAAGGTGTGGAATTACTAGGGGAATACCCTTAGCATTGCCTTATTCCTGAAATGTTATCTTGGTATACCCCTAGTGGTCCCTCAGAAATTCCCTTAGTATTCTCCTAGGTTCACCTTTAATATTACCCGAGTATTCCCTGAATATTTCCTTAGTATTACCCTATGATTGCCCTAGTATTCCCCTATTATTGCCCTGGCGTTCAATTAATTCAGTAGTCCCTTGGTGTACTTCTAGTATTTCCTCACTACCCCATAGTATTCCCTTGCTATTTCCCCTAGTAAAGGTGTGGAATTACTAGGGGAATACCCTTAGCATTGCCTTATTCCTGAAATGTTATCTTGGTATACCCCTAGTGGTCCCTCAGAAATTCCCTTAGTATTCTCCTAGGTTCACCTTTAATATTACCCGAGTATTCCCTGAATATTTCCTTAGCATTGCCCTATGTTTGCCCTAGTATTCCCCTATTCTTGCCCTGGCATTCAATTAATTCAGTAGTCCCTTGGTGTACTTCTAGTATTTCCTCACTACCCCATAGTATTCCCTTGCTATTTCCCCTAGTAAAGGTGTGGAATTACTAGGGGAATACCCTTAGCATTGCCTTATTCCTGAAATGTTATCTTGGTATACCCCTAGTGGTCCCTCAGATATTCCCTTAGTATTATCCTAGGTTCACCTGTAATATTACCCGAGCATTCCCTGAATATTTCCTTAGTATTGCCCTATGATTGCCCTAGTATTCCCCTATTATTGCCCTGGCGTTCAATTAATTCAGTAGTCCCTTGGTGTACGTCTAGTATTTCCTCACTACCCCATAGTATTTTTGTTATTTGCCCTAGTAAAGGTGTGGAATTACTAGGGGAATACCCTTAGCATTGCCTTATTCCTGAAATGTTATCTTGGTATACCCCCAGTGTTCCCTCAGAAATTCCCTTAGTATTCTCCTAGGTTCACATTTAATATTACCCGAGTATTCCCTGAGTGTTTCCTTAGTATTGCCCTATGATTGCCCTAGTATTCCCCTATTATTGCCCTGGCATTCAATTAATTCAGTAGTCCCTTGGTGTACTTCTAGTATTTCCTCACTACCCCATAGTATTCCCTTGCTATGTCCCCTAGTAAAGGTGTGGAATTACTAGGGGAATACCCTTAGCATTGCCTTATTCCTGAAATGTTATCTTGGTATACCCCTAGTGGTCCCTCAGAAATTCCCTTAGTATTCTCCTAGGTTCACCTTTAAAATTACCCGAGTATTCCCTGAATATTTCCTTAGTATTGCCCTATGATTGCCCTAGTATTCCCCTATTCTTGCCCTGGCATTCAATTAATTCAGTAGTCCCTTGGTGTACTTCTAGTATTTCCTCACTACCCCATAGTATTCCCTTGCTATGTCCCCTAGTAAAGGTATGGAATTACTAGGGGAATACCCTTAGCATTGCCTTATTCCTGAAATGTTATCTTGGTATACCCCTAGTGGTCCCTCAGAAATTCCCTTAGTATTCTCCTAGGTTCACCTTTAATATTACCCGAGTATTCCCTGAATATTTCCGTAGTATTGCCCTATGATTGCCCTAGTATTGCCCTAGTATTCCCCTATTATTGTTTTAGTATTTAATTAATTTAATGGTCTCTTGGTATACCCCTAGTATTCCTCACTACCCCATAGAATTTCCTTGCTATTTCCCCTAGTAAAGGGATGGAATTACTAGGGGAATACCTTGAGTATTGCCCTGGTATTCCTTACGTATTCTGTTATTATACTCCAAGTTTTCTGTCAGTATTCTCCCTGAATTCTTCCACTATTCACTTTTAGTACTCCCCCAGTACTTCCCTAGTACTTCCCTAGTAGTGCCCGAGTATTGCCCTAGTCAGGAAGCCTGAGAGAAGTCAGACAGATCGAGCTTGAGAGTATACCCTCAGTATTCCCTTCAGTATTCCCACGTATTATCCTAGTATTCACCTTTAATATTGCCCTAGTATCCCCTGAGTATGTACCTAGTATTGCCCTAGTATTCCCCTAGCATCGCCCTAGTTTTCCTTTAGTATTCTCTTGGTATATCCCTAGTGTTTCCTCACTACCCCGCTGGTGTTCGCCAAATATTTCACTAGTAAAGGAAGCGGAATATTCGGGGAATACCTTCAGCATTATCAAACTAACTAGGCAACTAAATAAGGGAATGGAGTGTTGAAGCGCCCTGCCAAGAAGTGTGGGATGTTGAAGAGCCCTGCCAAGGCCTGATTGTAATTCAGGCTGTCTTCTTTATAATCGAAGTTTAGCTTCCCAACATGCATTCTTCAAGGCGAGAAAGCATCTGCGGCTCCAGTTGGAAAAAAAGGGCCTGTACTTGCATGCCATCACACAACCAAAAGACCGAAAATCAAATATCCGTGCTGCAAAAAACGCAGCCCCCCAGGAATCTGAAAAAACGCAGCCCCCAGGAATATGAAAAAACACAGCCCCCAGGAATTCGAGAAACGCAGCCCCCATGCCGACCCGCCCTCTATTGTTATTATTATTATTATTATTATTAGTTGGTTTACTATTATTGTTATTACTATTATTATTATTATTTCTATTATTCTTATTATTAGTGATATGATCATTATTATTATTATTATTATTATTATTATTATTATGTCTATATATGTATATGTACGTTGTATCTTTAAAGCCTACCCTTGGTTGGGTTGTAGCGAAATTTAAAGGGATGCTAAAGGAAACGATCCATGTTGGAGGTGTTTTGAATAGTGAGAGGTTTCTCTATGGCGAGACAAACTCATCTTAGATATCTATTTTCCGGCACTGCTCACGGCACCCTCTGCGCATCCAAAGCGTCGCCGCCTTGGGCGCGTCCCCATTTGGCGCAGGCCGTGTCCGCGGGGGCGTCGCCGTGCGAGGCTGAACCTGACGCATGTAGCGCGTGCGTGCGGCTGACGGGTTTGAGGACTGCCTCATGTCCTGTTTTGCCTTAGGCGGCCAATGACACAAAGGTTCGAAGGGGCCCCTATGTTTGTCAAAGCCTCACATCTTTACTCAGTTCGGGGACAAAGCTTCCACCACGAGGTGGGCGTGCCCTTTTTCGGGGGTGGAATTTCTACGGGCCATTTCGCACGCTTCATCTGGTCACAAACCCAGGTCCCTCTCCATCCCCCCCCGGAGCTCCTTGGGCTGCGCAGACTTCGGCTTTGGCTCGGAGGGCGCCACTGACTCCGGCATGATGAAACGCGAGCCGGTTGGCGGCTGAGCTGAGTTTGCAAAGCCGGAAGATGGTTGGGTGACCTGGATATGACTGGATACGACTGGCTGAAGCTGTTGCTATGATTCATGAATTCATTGCTTGAGCTACGACTGACAGGCAGCAAGGTGAGCAAGTACTTGCACCCAGCAAGAATGCAAGCTGTAAGTGATGTGTCCAGCAAACAACACAAAGCACCCATCAGGCGGCCTGCTCGGTGTATCGCCACATCATCACGCGGTACCCCTGCAAGCAGCGCAAGTTACGTGTGGCACATGTCGCTAAATCTGATCGTCCCACATGAAGAGAGAGTACTCAAGCGGACAAATGGCTTGATTCAGAAAGCTGCAAGGTCCGGCCACGGCGGGACAAATGGGTGCCCCCAAACCTGGGCGACACACAGAGTTGGTCTGTCACTGTTTCCCAGCCAGGAAGGAGTGCCCAAGAAGCATCCACATCTGCCATGTGTTGCATCCCGTGAAAGAGGATTCGACCAGCTGGAATTAAGACCAAAATCAAACTCAGACTCCAAATGATCCATGTGTTGCGTACCTCCATGGAGTCTTTCTTCGATTCCTGGAACTGGCAATACATCAGAATTCATGAACCCTCCCCAGCTCTTGCACACATCACACACACACACACACTCGTTCAGCGCCACGCAATCGCTGTGGGTCCAAAATGAGGGACCGACCAATGCATCAGTTGCTTCAAACGGGCATATGTTCAAATGCAACAAGTTGCGCTTGGAACATCTTCCCAGGTCAAATCCGATGACAATTCCCCTCAGCCTCCGCCGGACCACCAGCGACCAAACCTAGGGCATCCTTGCAACGGCATGGTCTCAGCACGGTCAATCAAAATTGATGTTGACATATAGGCAGATCTAGGAACATTCCTGAACTATCCTAATCCCTTCACCCTCAAACACGAAGCCAGAGATATTAGGCGGCTCAAATAACAAAATATATTTGAAAACTCATGTGAATATACATTATATATATATATATATCCGAGTTCATATTGTATACATGTCACTGCAAACAGATCAATTTGGTTTCATGCTTACAATTCGAACGACTACGCGAGGTCGCTTCTCACTCAGAATGCCCGTCAGGTGGATGGTTGTGGCCATCCAATAGCTGGAAAAAGGGCCATTTTGATTTTTGGCTGAGGTGTTGTTCAGAGTAAAATCCTCACATATCCCTTGATGAGACCAACATCCTCTCTAATGAGATTAAAGTGTTTTTCTCAGGAACGATTGCGACTGGCCAGAGCCTTGCATGTGAGATGGCCGGTTCATGCTGAAATATATTCTGTATACATAGAACTGTTCAAAGCTAGGCCCGGCAGCGACTGAGCAGCACCGAGTACCCAAGTGGCAAGCAGCCACCCCAGGAAACTGGGGGGCTGACCATTGTTTGTAAGGACCCACCCAACAAAAAGGGGAAATGCGCCTTGCGGAAAGGGTGTTCCAAAAAAGGAGACATCTCCAAATATGAGATCAGTTGAAGGGTCCGCGTTAATCTGCAGGGGTGTGCCCCAGATCTTCAAGCGTTGCTCATTTACTTTCAAGGCAACCTTTGACCAGCTCCAAATACACAGGAAGGAAGGGCCCTCACTGGTTAGATCAACCACCTGTTTGGAATCCTCCTTTATGGCTACAAGGTTCTGATTTCCTCAGGATTCTATGGTCTGGTACGTCAAACCTATGTTTTGCAAACAACTTTCGCCCTGTGAATTGGGTACGTAGAGCAAACACATGGCAAAGTGCGGTCCTCTTCGTAGGTCCGCGAAGCAGCCGCGATCATATCCTGTTGCGCCGAATATGGAACTGCATCTAACAATCACTGAAGCGAGGAACGCCACTGTGACATGGGCTGAAAGGCCGCGCTGGTTTTCTTCTTCAAATCGAGGCTAAGGGTTTCCCGTTCCAGAAGATCGGGTAGAGTTCCTTGGGTGGAATTGTCAGTGGACCCTTCTGTTGCTTGCTCAACGACTGGGTCAATTAGCCAACTCAACACAAAACAACGACAACATCTCTGGGAACAATGCAGACAGTGAAGGAGAGTTGTGCCATGTTGTGTCTGTGACTTGACTAAGCCTCCATTGTGGAGTCAGGCCGGTTCTACAATGTTCAAGCTGCTATTCAAAGAGAGGGCAAACATGTTTGGAGTGTCTAATCACATCCAGGTATGAACAAGTATCAACGCAAAAACCATAAGCTGCGACTATGAATGCGCATGCATGAAGATATATACACAAAAGAAGAAAACAAACGTGAACATGCTCAACAATGCCAAAAACACAAATCACACATATATGTTCAACAAAAAAGAGAGGAAATCCCGTATTGGGCACTTTCCGCAAAACATACTTACTGATCTCGGGGTCCAACTCCGTACGACACAACCGAGTCCCCATTCGGCTCCTGGTCCAGTACGACTTCGGTGCCAGAAAGCCCGCGGACTGCCAAATCCTCCTGCGGAAGCGACAAGGAAAGGGTTCCATACGGCACTGTCCAGTCCAAAGGATAACAGAGTATCACAAAAACGTCTTCCTGTGCCCTGTGCAAGAAAACACGTGGACAATGGAGCCCGCCCAAGGGTTGGGCCAACTGCCTGGTTAAACATGTCTACCCCTACTTCAAGCGGACCATGGTCCGGTTGTTCAAGCAAGTTCAAGCGCACTGTGAATGATTCTCCTTTCTGTTGCCAAATACCTTGTAAATCCCTGCCACCCCTCGTCGGGTAAAGCACACCACAAAGTACAAGCTGACAATGTTGCATTCACCAGCGTTGGGCATGTTTACTCACCACATCATGTCGGTAGATTTATTCACAAGCCTGAACTAAGGGCCATTATCTATCGATGTGAGTCACAACTACCAGGTTCTTCGGCCTCGAAATGATATACGTCGTTGGCTTGATGCACATCAGCAATAACTTCATCATTTGCATGAGGATTACTGTCCACCGACCATTGTTGAGGATCAGATCAGAGCGAAGCAGGATCCTGCATAGTGGCACACTTCGAAATGGACAGCCCCTGCGCCTCAAAGGATCTCATGCCCGATCGCAGGTCTGGCAAAGCTCCCACCAGCCTTGATCATGCAGGAAAGGGTCCCAACACAAACGACTGGAGCGCATTAAAAAAATGTCGAACCTTCTAATGTACATAGATTCTTTCGGCCCTGCACTTGACTCGAGTAGCCCCCGAAACTGCTAGCGAAGCACGTGACCGTCTTGGCCGATCCTCACAAATTCAAACGTAGATACTAGTTGAAACCCACACTCTCTCGGACTCGCCAACTGAACCCAGAACTGTGCTCAACCCGTTAACAGAAGCAAAACTATCTTAGAAGTAGAGGAAAGCCTCTCTCTGCGAGCAGGTTTGGGCCGGATTCAAGATGTCAAGGAGGCAACGCATCGCCGCCGAGTTGCGCACACGCCGTCGGGCCGCAGAAGTGCCTTCAGCTGTGGCAAGGGAAAGCGGAGGGCCCAAAATCGACTGAGACCGTTGGTTCAAACAGCAGAAACCCCTAACCAGAAAGCACAACCCGTTGAGTTTCCCACCAGTTTTTACAAGCTCAAAACAAAATATCGACATAAGGCCTCACTGCAAACCCCTGCTAAACAACCATACATCCTTTACTTTAACTCCAGTGAACCTAAAAGCAAGTGCCAGCATGATGCATGCAGAGTACCCAACGAGCGTAGGAATCATGTAGCTGAGACAAAGTCAGATTTGCAAAGAAGCCATCCTGCAACCAACCATTTTCAGGGGTCGCCACTTTTGCGCATAGTCATGTGGGAGTTATCCAATATTACTTTTCCCGGAAACCCTCCAATCGCCGGCCTTTCGCGCTCCAATCGGGGCCAATCGCGGAGCAAACTTGGTAACTTCTTCCCATCTCACAAGCAGAAGCAGCAGCAGCAGCAGCAGCAGCAGCAGCAGCAGCAGCAGCAGGAGCAGTAGCAGCAGCAGCAGCAGCAGCAGCACCAGCAGCAGTGCCAGCAGCAGCAACACCAGCAGCGCCATGAGCGAAGGCCACGGAAGGGCACCCTCTGGTCCTGACGGGCTCGTCAATCGCCGGCCAATCGCCGTACAATCGCGGGCCAATCGCGAATTTCGCCGACTTTCCTGGTGAGACTGGTATGGCCGTTACACTGCCTAGCTGAGGGGCTGAGGCAAGGTGTCTACCACAAGTCCACTGCAAGCTTGTGTGAGTGTCAGACATGTCGCCGACAAGGTGCTGCGCATCTCCCTGTCTACAGGGGAGCGGGGTCTGCAAATATGTAAGGGCGACAACCAACCCTTGATGTAACAACATGTTTTGCGCTTCCAATGAGGGGTCACCCAAACATGTAGATGTTACCCCAATCGCAGTCCCAATCGCCGGCCTTTCGCGATGCAGGTTTTACCAATCGCGCACAAATAACAAGTTACCCGAATACATAAACTGAAGACTAGCATTTGCGGACGGCCCCCATGTGAATGTGTAATGGTTTTTTGAGGCACAATCATTCCACCCTGGTGCTGACTTGCTCATGAGCCCTGTAGTAAACA
>CAUJNA010002946.1:329327-331827 GCA_963377175.1 Effrenium voratum | reverse complement strand
CCCCTAGCAAACTGGAACTTGCGGAACCCCGCTAGGCTGCGTTTCTTTTTGTGGGCCTGTTGGGGTGTCCAAACAAGAGTCTGCAATTCCCAAAACCCCCCAGTGTTTGGCTCTGAGCCTGCCCTTGACTCAGAAGCCGACTTCAAAGACGCACCCCCTTGGTCTTTAATCTTCCCATGAGAACACGTGACGCACATCCTGGACGACCCTCACATTCGGATGCCACCCTCAATTCAATAGAAAAGGGCAGCCAAACTGTAACGTTCGAAACCAAGAGAACAAACATGATGTTAACGTTGTATGAAATTTCCCCCCATATTAGTCCGGTCCGGGTGACCCCCCCCCAAATACTAAACAAATCAATTCTCAGAAATTACCCCCCCCCCCCCAAAAAAAAAGGATCCAAACGCCCCCCCCCATTAAACCGGTCCCTCCCCCAGATGAAGCTCCAGCAATACTAAATCAATTGGAAACTCAATTCCAGATCTCAAAAGGAAGCTCCAGCAATACTAAATCATGGAAACTCAATTCCAGATCTCAAAAGGAAGCTCCAGCAATACTAAATCAAATGGAGACTCAATTCCAGATCTCAGCAGGAAGCTCCAGATTATTTGGAGGGGGTCCAATGTCTTGCCCCCCCCCCAAACCTTCCTGACCTTCAAGGAGGGGGGGGGGGTTGTTTCTGACGCTGCGATCCAACACTTTGGTCAGGAAACCAGTGGTCCATTTACAGTGCTTCCACCAGGATAGAGGTGGTTGAAACATGACAAAAAGCCCTCACCATCATCCCTCCCGCAACATGGAACGGAACTCCAGCTCCTCACTGATGAAGTGGAACACCGGACTCCCTTCCACCGAACATGCAAGCACGCTTCATCTCGTAGTCTTCCGAAAGAGCTCTGTGCACCAACCCCTGACGGTGCATCTGTTTGTTGAGAGCGCTTCTTTGAAAGGGACATCATTTGTGCGGGGATTCATGTCCAACAACGCCTTGGGTAGACGGGGGGGTGTTGGCCCGGGTTTGAGGGGGGGGGTTGGGGGGATGATTTCGCTGGATTGCGCCGACAATTTCTGTTCGGACATCTCTGACTTCTGTCAACGCATTGCAAGACACAGCCACAGTGGTTGTGCAAGGGCACAGCTTGCGCAAAGCGAGAAGGAAGTGTTTCCATCAGGGATTCTGGAAGTAGACAGAGTGCGCGCGCGGCGGCTCGCCAACGTGACAAGCGCCGCGCAGCGCTGACTTGTTGGGCGCGCTGCTGAAAAGTAGCTCAGGCGCAGCCAGATCTTGTCAGAGGGAACATGCAGCGCTCGCGCCTACAGGCGTTTTGCCCGACACAACATACACCACGCAAACGTCGAGTACGCTGGTTTGACAGCACTTGGAAGACGCCAGTTGGCCACGAACCCCACAAAACACCGTCATTTGTAGTGCGATTGCATACTCCGAACTTCGCGTCCACTGTGCCTGCGGCCCAGTCCAGGCTAACCCCCCCCCGGCAACCCAACGCCTTGAAGGTTCCATTGGTTGATACCCTTTATTTTCAACAGTCGCTCTTTCATACGGCCGTCTGCTTGTCTCAATTTTGGTTTGTTGGAAAGCAGGATCCCTGGAATAAGATGGGGAAATTAGCATATGTGTTGGGCTAAGGTCAAGCCTCTCAATGGTCCGCCTCCACCGGCGGCTGGGCATAATGTGAGCGTCACAGCGCAGCCTGTGGTATGCGATGACCCGGGCCGTTGACGTGGAACTTTTGTGGACATCACGTGCGTTGGGATTTCAGCAAACACCACCACCACCACCACCAACCACGGAAGCTCATAGCCATAGATCGACCTCTGATATGAGCAAGGGACAAACTGATTTGGTTTTCAAGAGGACATGAAATTGGGTGGTCTTCATGGTAGTTCCTGTGCAACATTGAAAAACGGCCTGCGTATCCTCCCCAAATGAACCATGGACTACTTTGCTTCGGTTTTGCGTTGCTGTGTGCTGCGCAGTGCCCGGTGATATCACGTGACAATGACAGGATGGAATGCATGACTACGCCAAGGCTACGAACTTGGGTGACAAACTGTACACTTCCCGAAGTAGATTTCAACTCCCTGGCAATTGAAAAACAAGTCGGCCAAACCACTGAAACGTTTATGAGCCGCAAGGTTTGCCAACAAAAGAAACAACGCCGCCACCAGCACCAGCACCGCCAACGCCGCCAACGCCGCCAACACCCCCACCACCACCACCACCACCACCACCGACACCGACACCGACACCGACACCGACACCGACACCGGCACGGACAGAGACACCGACACCGACACCAACACCGACAACCGCAAGAGCAAGAGCACGAGCATGAGCACGAGCAAGAGCAGCAGCAGCAGCAGCAACAACAGCAACAGCAACAGCAACAGCAACGACAACGACAACGACAACGAAAACGACAACCACAACGACAACACACCAACACGACCACCACCACCACCACCACCACCGCCA
>CAUJNA010002946.1:276827-324327 GCA_963377175.1 Effrenium voratum | reverse complement strand
TTAGGGAAAGGAACACCACCAATGTTCTGAGAGGACGCCCGTCCATTTTGGGAGGAAACCATTCCATTTTTGAGTGAAAACATAAATTTTGGGAGGACACCCATGCATTTTGAGGGGAAGGTCATCCAGTACAGGTTGAGAACAAACCCGTCAATTCTGAAAGAAACCTCATCCATTTTGAGCGGAACCCCGCCCAGTTTAAGAGAAACGATGAATTTGGGGAGAACGCCCCTAACAAATTACATTTTGAAAGGACAGCCATCCATTTTGAGGGGAATCCCACCTACTTTGAGAGAAAGCCATTCAATTTTGAGCGGAAAGCGAACAAATTTTGAGAGGAAACCGATCCATGTTGAGAGGAAACCCATCCAGTTTGACGGACAAGTTTACATTTTGAGAGCAACCCCATCAATTTGTTGAGCCATATCGGTTGTTCAGATTGCTTGCTAAAACATGCTGAGATTCATGGCAGTAATATATCATATTGCACATCATTGGCCGTCATGCTTGCTAATGAGCATCTTTGCTTTTTTGGGAACACGATCCCCTTAAAATTGTCATGTTTTACGCCACAAGTACAACACAAATACGGTTGGTGTCTTGTGTTCCTCACTTTTGACGAGGGACACATTGTAAATTACCGCCTGTTTCAAAGACATGATACTTACACCGCCTTCAAGATACAGATTGAGCAAGGACAATGCAGGCTGCAAGGCTTCTATCCAATAGTGTCGTCTGAAAAACCCACAATAGCACTCCAGTTCTTCGAGAGGAAACCTATTCAAGTTGAGGAGAATCATATCGATCCATGTTAAGAGGAAACATATCCATTTTGAGAGGAATCCCATCCATATTGAGAGAAGAAACTGGAAAACACGCTGAACCATGCTGAGATGCGTGGCAAACATGTTTGATATGTCCATTCACTGGATGAGCAAATGCGATTTGTTTAGAGTACATTTGCCTGTAAATGTTCATAATTGTGCAACTAAGCAAACAGTTAGAATGAATACCTAAAAAACACCAACACATATGTTTGGCATTCTACGTGTTTTATTCTTGTTGAGGCATAAACTCATGTAATTTACATGCTTTCAGAAGATTGAATGGTACCCTTAAACAAATATAATCCCTCCGCAACGTGCAAACAAATGGAATGGGACAAAACATCTAACTAATTCAAACAAAACGTTACGTTGCAAATTATGTAATTAGTCAAAACAAACCAAAACAATCTATTCTAGGTGAATGCAGCCTGATATACATATTATACACAACAAACACACATATCTATTGTGTATGCGGTCCTTTGCATTTTGCGCTCAGCTTCGTGCACTTGACACTACCTGACACATTTTACTGATAATCGACTCTTCGCGGCGGCAACAACATCAAGTTCTATAGCAAGCTGGGGGTGGCTGCTTTCCTACAAGTCGACGCCGCCGCACCATGGTCTCAGACGCGGAAGCGTCATCGCTGTCGAAGTCACTGTCTTCATCGTCACTATGCCAAGGGACCAGTCGGTCCAAGTCACCTACAAGCGAGGCATCCTTGGACGTGGCAAAGAAGGGGAGCACTTGGATCTTGAATTCTAGATCGACCTGTGCACCACCCAGATCGAACTTCAGATTGTAGCCACAGTACAGTTGAGAAGCACCCAGACGATTTCGGCCATGTGTGTCATGTTTACAAACGCGGCACGGCGAGGCTGACTTTCCACAAAGGGGAAATCCACATGGATCGCCGGGTTTCTTGGGCGACAACTGGCTGGAAGACCAAAGCCGTGTTGTTGATTCTGGCCGCAGCCCTGCCGCCACCAAAGGGCCTAAGATGTCGGCAGAACGCGGCAGCAGCTTGGTACCCTCAAGGGAGAAGAGCTCCATGTGGCCCTCCAAGTCTGTGCAAACATTGACCAAAGAAGCTGAGGCCGTCGCGTCAGAAACGTAATCCAACAAATCGCAGCTGGAATATCTGCGGCCGTCTCCCATTTTGATCCCGCCACGGGTTTCAGGCAGTGTTCTCCAAGGCACAGCTACGCCATGAAGCATGTCTCTAGCAACTTGCGAGAACAACGCTGCATGCTGGTTCAGAAGGGCACCCGTCGGCCCTTGCAAGAAATCATCTTCATCTGCCTGCAGCTCGCTTTTCAAACAAACTTCCTTGACGAGACCAGGCCAAGCGCGACTCTGAAAATCAGTATGATTGGTTATCATCAGACCATCTTTCCAAAAAACTGCAGCAAATCGGATCGCCGCAGCCACCTCTCGACCAGACGGCAATTGAACAGGAACTTGCTGATTCTTCTGGATCCAGAAGACGTGATAGATCATCTGTGTCAAGTCCTGGAATGGCCTCAACGCTTGGCTCCATGTTTGGCAAGCAGCCGAACAAGCCTTCAAATTTCGCCACAGCTCCAGAATCAACAGCAAGGTTTCCAGCGCGCTCATGCCCCACAATCTGCGCACCCCAATCCCGCCGCGCCAATCTGCATAAGTGTAGTTGAACAAGAGGTCCAAAACCACTGAGCCGACACACGGATTCAGCAGCGGTGAGGGCTGCGCCCCAGCTGCTTGCAGCACTCCCACCTCCCTGTGCTCTGTTACCACAGGCCCCGGTGCTGGGCCAATCACAGGCTCCCAGCGGCCGAGCACATTTTCACGCCGCACATACAAGAGCTGGGGGCCATGCCAATCTGGAAGGCCAAGCAGCGCACGCTGTTCTTCCAATTGATGCAACGGAATTACCTCTGCCAAAATGCACCACAAGCCGAGCTCCTCGATGTAGGCGATAGACATGACTCCGGGACCCATGGTGAAGTGCAAATGCCCGTCGCGCCGGAAAATTCCGTGGCACTGGTCCCATCCGCATTGCTCAACGCGCAGCAAAGATGTGTCCGGGAACACTGCTTGTGCCGGCTGTAGCTCCTTCCGTACTTTGCCGACGCTTTTTGCAGCCTGCATTGCGGCCTGCCAATCTTGCAAACGAGCCTTCTCAGGTGTTGGTACGCAATGCACCAGCGAGGCCCAACCACATCCACAACAAGCTTCCGGTAGCACCACGGGAGACTGCTTGCAGCTTACAGTGCCCCGGATCAGGCGTCCTGGCAAAATTGCAGGCATCATCTTTTTGCAATCTTTACACCAGGCTTCCAACTGCAGCGTGCAATCGTTGATGATGCCGCCACTCTTTACATGGACCCAATCATCAATTGGTGTGTCGCCATCAGGATCAAAGCCTTTCAGTCTCACTCCTTCTGACAAAGCGCTCAGCCCGTGCGGGCTTGCTGTGACAACAGTGGAGCTGGCTTGGTCGACGCTTGTTACCTCCACACAAATGTCCCGACAAATCGAAAAGGAGTTGATTTTGCTGGACTCCACGATCAACGTCCCTTCCAACTCCGGGATCCCCTTGACCTGGATCTGCGCCCCTGTTGGAAAGCCGTGGCCTGGAGCAGTCAACGTTGCAGAGTACCTGCCGCACTCAATCTTGACGACTCGCACGGCCATGGCGCAAAGTGTCGTGTCGCCTCACCCTGTGTCCTAGGGAATTGTTGTGGATTGAGTCACCTCAACCCTTAATTGGTGGTTTGGTTTCGTGGTTTGCACGTTAGGGGGTACCTTTCCTCCTCAAGATCCAGGGATTCAAAACCCCAAACCAATCCAAACCACCACTTAAGTTAAGGGGAAAATTGAGGGGAATTACCGAAGGGAATGGGGACCCCGGCCCATGGCTCATACATTTCTTGAAATTCAAGACATGTGCTGCTCCGCTCGCACGATGTGCCAGGGTCAAAATATGTTGATGCCTGGAAAGAACACGGAAACATACGCGGAAACTCAACTTGGTGACTCTCCTTGGTTTGCGTGGAAATCTGGTGAGTCCTGCATGTGCAGCCCATCCTGCACTTCACCAAATCCTTACTGCACCTATCAATGCTGTCGGCGAGCAAGAATCGAGGATCAAAGTACCTCGAGTGTGATCCCTGTCGAACATTCTGAAGTTGAGAGAACTGTCCGCAGCATGTTTCTCGACAGATGGCGCAAGCTGGAAGGTCTGGCTGGCTGTTTTCCTGATAGAGGTCTCTTTTGAACAGATGTGCGTTCGAGAAATATGAGTTTGTGTCCAAGTTTGGATACACCAGGACACACCAGCGCACGTGAGTGTGGCCATATGACAGCACGTGGCATGCCCGTGTTGGATGCAAAGCTGAACAAGGATGTCTGATGTCGATGCATCAGAAGAATGGCCCCAGTATTGTAGGCCCTTGCAAGTTCGGAATGATGCAATTGAAGATATGCATCATATGCCTCTTCACTTTCGCCTACAAGACTCCCACTGACAAGGCCCCAGCCTCCTGTCCAGGGCAGTCAGAGACACCTGTGCTGGCAAGAGTGTTCTGGCTTTGAGCAAGTGCCACTTTCTGTGAGAGCAGGGGAGTCCTTTTGAAAGTGCCAGTCATAGACGTCATAGAGATGATCCATTTCGGTATCACGGAAACGATGCTCGCTTGCGACTTGTTCAGCATTATCCGTTGCCACGTAAAATGACAGCTTTACAGCTCAGTATCCATATGATGCTTGCTTGCAATGTTGTACAAACTAATCTCCATGGACTCTTCTCTTCTTGTTGGCTCCAACCCTGGAGCTGGTGTCTCTCGCTCCAACCGAACCCACCCTCACCCCCTCATGTGTGGACTCTCCTTTTGGGAACCCCACCCCCCCACCGCACAGCTGCACGGCGAGCGCACGGGCCTGCACGGCGTTGCCTCGCCGAGCTGAACCGCCAGGTTTGCCACTGTCTTTAGAGGGTCCAAAGTACCCTGTGGCTTCAACAAAATTTGCCAGATGCTCAGAAGAAATCGCCCTGGCGACAAAGGATTTGGCCACAAAACGGTGATCTTGACAAATGTCCCTGGGTGCTCTTTGACCAAGCTTTCAAGGTAACCTTCCTCAAGCACAAAAATGAATGGACCTCAAAGGTTCCCAAGCCAAGAGGCAAGATCATGCGCATCCTGGTCA
The DNA here is from genome assembly GCA_963377175.1 of Effrenium voratum. NCBI lineage: Eukaryota > Dinophyceae > Suessiales > Symbiodiniaceae > Effrenium > Effrenium voratum. The sequence continues at coordinate 319,309 of CAUJNA010002946.1, read as the reverse complement.
CACAGACGCATAGCCCAAACATCAGCAGCATACTAACTGGTGCTGTACTGTTGACGTATGCTGGGCAGCAAAAATGGCAAGTCATTATAAGCTTCAGAGGAGCAGGTCAGTCCAGGGCTTTCGTGTGTCTCGGAAAGCAAAGCACATCTGCAAGCGCACACTGCCGTCTTTGCAGATGATATCGCGTCTCTGCACTCCATTGCCCGCGCAAAGCGGGTCGCGCAGCAAACCATGGCTTGAACCCTTTCACACAAGCCAACTCGGGCCAGGAGGAAACCGATTGGCCATCAGGCCGGCAGGCTGTCAGGTCGTCGCAAATCGCATCATTCTACTCCCCGAGTTGGGACTCACCGAAGGTACTCGCAAGCTCCGAGATGTCGACGCCTGCTTTCTTGTCCTCCGGGAAGCTGCTGCGAGGTTGCCGATCCTCAGGATCCAAGACAGGGACCGGATCCGCCCACGAGGCCATGCCAAACCCAAAACGAGTCCAGGATGAGTCAAAGATGAGCTCAGGCCATGAAGCGCCAAGGTTGAGAATCCTAGGCGCCTTCCGATGAAAGCATCTCAGACTTTCGCAGCTCTCGTCGGCCGCCCTCGATCGATATCCTCTCGCAGTCGCTGCAGCAAGTCCTCCTGCGAGAAGCAGAAGAGGCAATCCAGGCCTCACAGTTCGGGCCAAGCATGAGGTGACTCCTCATAAACCTGATACACAACTGGTTTGGACCAGGTTAAAAAGGCCCTGCAGTCACGGGGAAAGCCTTTTCAAACTGTCATTTATATATTTACTTTTTTCTGAGCTTCCTATCACGCTTGGTGACCCTCCTTGTATGGGTACCGATGCCGAAAACAAACATCCCACCAAAAACGTCTTTGGGCGTTTCTCTGCAAAAGGGATCTCCAAGACAGGAGCTCTGCTGGGTGGATTCGTTTGCAGACCAAATCGTTCTTGGCCTGAACGTTGTCCAAGCATGTTGGCTGGGTGACACCATAGAGGGTCTGCCAAATATATATATATATATATATATGGTACCATATATATATATATACACGTATATATATATATATATATATGTATATATATATATATATGTATATGTATATACCGACCTACAGCTGAACTTTCAACCGATTTGATTGGCGGCCTGTTTGTCCGCCGATTTCCCCAAAAAAACGAAACCGAAAAACAAACGCCGATGAGAAACCAGATTTGCCGATTTGGACCGCCGCTGCGACACAAGACCAGCCAGTCAAGGCCAAGTTTTAGGGGCTGGGGCATGTGAGGAAACCCACAAACAATAAAGCGCCTTTCTCTGCCATTTAGCTCGAAGCTCTCTTGCGAAACATCGCACACGCTTCTCTTGGCGGCGGACTCGGATGTGCTTCCGAACTGCACGGGTCTTTAAGAACACACGTTCCAAAACTTCCAGACTGTCTTGTTGGTACTCTCCGGCTTAACCTCGCTGTTTTTCCTACCAGGTCCTCGCAGCCCTCGCATACAGTCGCAATGGGAGACAGAATCAGGGGTGCTCCCTTCCAACGCCTAAATGCTTTGTGGTGCATCGAGTGGTGCTTGGGTTTGAAACGGAACCCAGCGATTCGGAAAGCAAGCGCCCCTTCAGCAAGAGCAGCAAACCCCCGGAGGAGGATCATCAATTTCAAATTCTCAGAAGAGTATAGAAGAGTCACGCCGGTTTAATGCCAACTGGCCGCGTTCCATGACTGCGTTGGAACCCCGCTGCTTGTGCTAAGTCACTAGGCTCAAAGCCACCGTGCTGCAACCAAACAAATCGAAAGCATAAATGTGCTTACTAAACTTGTGAAACATGTTGTCCGCCAAATTCCGCTGATTTCCCGCCTAATTCCGCCGATTTCCCGCCCAATTCCACCGATTTCAGGCCGGCTGACAATACATGAATTTACCGGAAAAAAAAAAGAAAAAAAAGAGAAAAACAAAAACAAAAAAAAAACAAATAAAATTGCAGAAATTGCGCAATTCACGCGCTGTAGAACGCCCTGCTGCTTGTTCCACGAAGCGTGTGCAGTCACACTATCTTACTTAGCCGCGCGTAGCCAACCAAAGGCCGCTTCAGCCACATGCGTGCATGTGGGGACAAGACTAATTAGTATGGATGCCGCTCTCGGCTGGAAATCGTCAGTCCACACGCAGGAAGTCGCGAAACTAAGGTGGAATTCTCACCACAATGTTGATGCCCGCGCGTAAAGCAAGCAGTCCTGAAGGTCACCATATAAGCACGGGTCTCCCGCCTGTGTTCTGGACGGGTTGGGACAAATGGATTGTTTTATCAACCTTGAAATCAATCAAAGATGAGTCCCCAATTTCGGTTGGTGTTAGCCTTGCAAAGCAGCAAGCTGGGTCTCACCAACCTGCGTGGGCACAAAAAAAAAAATAAAAAATAAAGAGGTCGGACACACGCTGTTGGAGCCACCAAGGGCCGAGCTGAAGGCAGGCAGGCAGCCCCCGCCCCGCCCACGCCCGACAGAAACCAATAACGTCACCTGTTACAAAAACGCCGACAGGAAACAAGATCAGCCGAAACTTCAAAAACACACCGAAATCAGAAAAGATGCTTTTTGGATCTAGGCCAGAACTTTGGCCGATTGAGAGGTTGCAGGTATATATTAATATATATATATATATATATCACATTTTCCATCTCCTTCGGGTTCCTTTGTCAGAACTGAACTCAGGGACCCCCAACACCCCCCACCCCGCCTCTGACTTGCAGCTCCCGCTTCAAGTCCGCCACACTCTTGTCGTCGCGACCCGGCTCCTCGAAGGTCACTCTCGGCAAATGCGCCGAGTCGGGCGACTTCCTCACTTGGCCGTGGGTCAAAAATAGGTACCCACAATGAAACCCAGGTAAATGGAACCAAGGAATAAAGCCTGCGGTCCCCTGGTGGTTTCATTTTGACCCATACCCACCCGGAGTTCGGTTTGCTTCACAAAGCAAAAACGGCCCGCGCGTGACTCTGTGGGTTTGGCATTCAAGGGGAAGAACGGAACATGGGGTCCGGTGAGCCGGGCGTCTCTCGCCCCATGATGGTGTTGAATTTGTGGAGCCGCTCCGGTAGCCAGCACGACCTGTGAGTCATGCTGCTCGAAACCGAAGTGTCCAGTGCACGCGAGTCATCGAGTGGACTCTCCAACTCGCTCGCGCCTTCACTCGACTCCTCAGCAACCAGCCGACTTGGAAATCAAAGCTGATCACCTCTGGGGACATCTACCAATGGAGCATACAAGCGAAACCAAACAGCTAAATATGCTCGACTTTGGGCAACTAAGACTCCAAACGAGGTTCTTGCAGCTGCGGCTTCCATTGTGGTTCTCGCGATCCTTGTCCTTGTGCTTCTTGCCATCCTTGTCCTTGCGGTTCTTGCAGCCCTTGTAGTCCTTGTGGTGCTTGACCTTGTGGCTGCCGTACGCCTTGCCCCTCTAGTGGCGTTTGCCGTTGTGGGCTTCGTGTTCGCGGCTCTGGTGTGGCTGGCAGTCCCTGCAAACGTGGCTGCGGCCGCGGCGGGCGCGGTGGCACCCGGGGCACTGGGCGCATTTGCGGCCGCGGCGACGGGCTCAGCGGACGGGCAAACGGCGCGGGAGACGAAGGCGCCGGTCTCGCGAAGGCCACCGGCTCTGCCCTCCACAGATTCGTAACCGGCTGAACGAATCTTGCAGGTGTCTGGCCGGCTTGTTGCCACAAAGCCGCTCCTGGCAGACTTCCAGCGGCTAGTTGAGCTGAAGAATGGGGCAAGCAGTATTTAAGCGCGTGCTTCAATAAAAACAACATGTCAATCAGGGGAATCGGGTCAATGCCTTGCCCAAATCCACAGCAACTTCCCAAAAAGTGTTCCCCACAATACTTTGGGCTCAGTGGCCCAAAGGGGCCGTCAGCACCGGCGCCGGCAGGGGCGCGGGTGGCCGGAACCAGCTGGGAGGTCCGCTGACCGACGCAAGGGAAGCCGCCGTCAGCAGCTCGCGGGGCGAGGATGGCCTCGAAGCCTTGGGCGGGGGGGGGAGGTTGGAGGTGGGCCACAGGTGGCGCAAACATGGGGTTCTAGGTTACCCCCGTTCCACGCGCCACTCGGAAAAAGGGTATCTCCCTGCCGGTGGTCCCAAAGAGTGACGTTGAAACCAACCGAGAATGTGGCCCTGGCCTGGGTTGGCCTGGGGTAAAAATGGGTCACTGACCTGGTATGGTGGTGAAAGGGAACCAAAAGGGAACCGAAAGGAAGCCATATCTGAAAATCTGGGTAAGCAACAATGATAATCCCGCAAGAAACAAGGGCACCCCCAGCAAAGAATTCTTCATCATGGGGGTAAGTGAGCTAGCGCAGGTGAGAGTTGGGCCCCCATCTACCCTCCCTCCCACTAGCATGACACCTGACAGTAGGGCCTTTGAAGAGGTAATCTCTCTTCCAACTACCCTCCCACAGCTATGTGGGGAACATAGGCCATAGGCCCCCCGCCATTACAACACAAATCGTGGCTCTCCCCGTAGCTTCCCCTTTAAACCAACAAACGTGGTACCCTCGCAAAAGCCCACACACCACATGTTAGTGGTGCGAAAAGTAGTCGGCATCAGCGGTCCCGCCTCGCTCCAAGTGTAAAAGTTCCGCTGCTTCGCCGAGGGCATTGGGGGCTCTCGGGTGGGAGTGACCAGCACGTTGAGTGCATGGCTCATGGTGCGCTCACGGATAACAAAATGCAAAGAGCCTCCTTAACTAGGGCTCTCTTCAACAAGGGACTTCAGAAACAAAACAATAGCTTCCCATTGGTGTTCCTTTGTAACAAGTAGGAGAACATGATCGAATGACAGTAGGTACCGCAGCACTTCAGTGTTGTGGTTGGATGTGGTTGCGCAACATGTAGGGCATCCTCCGAATCTCCAGAAATTGATAGGCCCTCGGATTGCTTCATCTCACCACTGGCCAGGCCAAAAGTTCTCCGAAGGCAAACTCTCAGCCAGCTCATTGAGCTACAAGCAAGTGACACCCGAAACCCAATCGTTGGGCCATGCCTCACAAGCTGCGAAATTGGCACTGCACCACTTTGCAACCAACCGCAAATATAGCAAGTGCCCCAACCGGTGCTCAAAATACTGGCCGGGATCCTCAGCAGGTCAACCACACAAAAACATCTAAGGATGTAGGGCACAAAACACTGTGAATATGGTTTGGGGACGGTTGGATTCCAATATGATGTCACCGGCCTCCAGAGCCGGTTGCCGTCCTCCACTTCGGCGAAGCCTCACTCTCATGTTCGGCGAAAAAAAACTGAGCCAGCGGCTTGCCAATTTGACTCTTCCGGGAACATAGAGTGGCCACACTCTTGGAGGGGGTGTTCACATCCTTTTTTGGGAGGCCGTGTTGGATCCAAACTTCAAAAGGGCAACGGCCCAAAATGGAAGCAAACTTTCGTCGTGAATGCTCCCTCGGTACCTTCTGAGGGCCCCAGAAACCAAACGAGCTGACCTGTACCACAGGATGCCAAAAAGACTTTGGCCCACGGATGCATGCCATCGGCCGAATTCGGATTCCGCCAAAGAATCCTCCTTCACCAAGAACTTGATTTCAGATAGGCCTCTCTTGAAGGAAGGGACGGGGTCGTCTGGCTGCCCCGTACTTTTTAGAAGTCCGCGGCAAAAGATCCAGCCACGTCGCCAGCCGAATGGGGAAGGCGTGATCCCAAGTTGGCGTTCGCAACTTCAGAAATCCCTTGTGCGATGTGGCATCGCATGTGGATTGCATTTAGCTCCAAAGTGTTGCAAACAGGCACTATCTGCTTGGTGGTGCGCATAAAGATTTTCCTGTCTCAATAAATTGGGAGACTAGCCGGTCAAAGCTCATCTCTCAAGGTCGGGCGTGCTTTCCTTTTGCTTTGGAATCTGGCGAAAAGGGGCACCTTTAACAAAAACTGGCGGTCTTAAGCTCTAGAATGGTCGGCGGCCGCCCCCGGAAATGCACGCAGAAGCCGGGGAGGGACACAGGGACACCCTCAAATGCGTGGTTTCAAGTTGGTGTCTCGAGTTTTGACACTCACCATAATATGGTACGGGGTCCAACAAAAGTGGGGGACCTTTCTGTTGATGCTTAACAGGAGCAACTATTTGGGGGTGGGTGCCCTATGTTTGGAACACCCATGGGACTTGAAGGCCCCGACGAGCTGTGCTGGCTGGATGCGCTTGAGAGAAACGGTGCAGTGCCACCTGACATCGAGGAGCAAATCTCTCCTCGGGTCCCTGAAGCTGGGGGCAATCACGCAAAGGGAGCGGTTTCTTTATGCAAAGCATCCTGAATCCACAGAGTCCCTCTTTACAAGCCTCAGCTCCAAAGTGCATCGAACGCCTACCCGTACCATTGTGTAGATTGACTTAAGGTCGAACGCCTGGTTCTTGGTGCCAGACCCATGGGTGTAATCCGAAATTGGAGACCCCTGGAAAGCATGACTTGCGCTGACTCACCAATCACAAGCAGGCTCTGCGATTTGGATCTCCCATGTTCAAACGTAATCCAATATTATTGCATACATGCGCATGTGACTTGGGTAGTTGGAAAAACACCCTTGATCAAGAATCATTGGCTCTTTGCCAATTCTTCCACATCCAAATTATATACTCTCCTGCAAACTCTCATGGAACTCGAAACAAACCTATGAAGGAATCCTCCTCTGGAGGGCCCCGCTTCTTGGGGTTCCATGCTTATCTTCAGCATTGCTCCCCAGACCCTATGTGCACAATAGTAGACAGTTGGTCCCTGAATGTCCCTGAAACCACTTGCCAAGTTTCTGGCTTCTGCTTCGGCACCATCTGGAACGGCTCGGCGCAACCACCCCAAGTTTCCACCCCTGTGCTTTGGTTGTCATATGTTCTCATCTTTCAGATCGGCTGGGAGGAACCAGCGAATCGAAGGCATCTTTGGTGAAGTTCGATCGGGCGCTGTCGCGGCCTCCGTCTCATTCTCCAAGAACAGCTCCAACAGAAAGGCTCCTCAAGTCGTGGTGAGCCAACGAAAACCATGCGGGAAGCCAAAAACCAGGCGTCAATGGTTTGGGAAAACAATGTCAACAACAAACCCTGTTGCGATGAGCCAACCCGGTATGGCCATCACGTGGCCATTGTTCATGCAACAGTTTCGAGGTACATGCGTGCGTCTCAAAGAAACAACCAGCCAACATGAATTGGACCCCATGTTCTCTTGACTCAGATTTTCTCGCTTGCAAATGACCTGCACCATACAAGGTTGGCATCGGGTCACAACATCAATATCAATATGAATCTGATGTTACCACATGGCTTCACCCCGTCCGTCGTCCAGCTTTCGACAGCGGGCCACCTCAGGATTCAGAGGCCATGCTTGATAGGAAATCATGTGTGAACGAACAAACAAAAGGTGCTACTGAAGGGTGGCAGCTTGTCCCAAACAATTGTGGGACCTCTCCAAATAGTGGGACAGGGTTCAACACCATTTTGAGAAAAGGGCCGCATCGGAAAGCATCACCACTTAAAGATTTTTCCTTTGATTCGGGGCGTCGAATTGAATCGGGGCGTCGTTTCGAGGCAGTAACCGGGGTTTATTTCAAAGGCATTTCACAGGTGTAAGGACTGGTTCAAACTTCCAAAAACATGGACTGTTGGAGGGGGTAGTTTGGCACTCGCCCCAAGCCACACGCGGCCACCTTCACGTACCCGTTTTAAACCCTGGGAGTACCCATTTTAAACCTTAAGGGTACCTGAGTCAAACCCGGGTCTGTTGCGGGTACTCCGCCCGACGCCCGCTGCGCTACGGGGGCATCCATCGCGGTCCGGCCAGGGCCTCGGCTGGTGCTTTCCACGAGTCTCTCCATCGGAAGATTTTTTAACTTTTCAAGCCCATTGAAGGGCTAACCTTCAGAAAAAAAAACACTGAGAAGGGAAACTCGCGTTCACAACTTACGGAACTTGTGTGTTTAAAACATACGCTTCTAAACCTCACGTTTTGGCAGAACATGAGCTACCAGTAAAAAGGTTCGTACTAGGGCTACGCGTTGGAGTTGACTTGGGTGAAAGACACGAGAAACGAAGGTGGCCATGCTAGTAAGAAACATAAGTACAAGGCTTACAAAGAAGAAGCCACCGTTACCTGTAAAACAAGGACTGGGCTGGGTTAATGTTATACCTGGGGGGGGGGGGGCAAATCTAGCTTTGACGGCCCAAACTGTGTTTTTTTTGGGGTTGGGACTCCCAAATCAAACTTTGGTGGCCCAAATGGGTTTCGGGCCACTATTTAAGGTGTCCGGTTGATCTTGCAGAGGCTACCCCCAAAAAGGACTCCCAAATCCGGTTTTGGTGGCTCACACACGGTTTCCAACGCATTTGTCATGTCCCGTTCAAATTTCAGAGGGTACCCGCAAAGGACTCGGGCGGCCCAAACTGGTTTTGGGACACTATTTAAGCATCCACTGTTTTGGGGCTCATTTTTTCAGAGGGCACCCACCAAGGACACCCGAACTTTGCTTTGGCAGCCGAAGCTGGTTTTGGCACACTGGTTTTGGCACACTTTTGAAGTACCCCAAATCCAGTTTTGACGGCTCAAACTTGTTTGCGGTCTTTTTAAAGAATCCCCCTTTGTTTCGGCTCAGATTTTGGCAGCCCTAAACGAGTTCTGGTGCATTTGCTGCCCTGGCTTTGCAAAAGGGATCGGCCACCAAGCACCGCAGGGCATGAAAACCTGCACCCTCAAAGTTACCCCCAAAGTTGTGGCTTAAAGGGAAACCAGCCAAACAGTAATTTTGAGAGGCTATTTTCAGGGACTCAGGGAAGATGGCAGTAGTTGCAGCAGGCGCTGCATAGTATGCACCCTTTTGGCTGAAGTCGCCCCCAAGTGATTTGGGTGCCGCATGAAGCAGCTCAACAGCACAAGGGGGAATCAGGAGACACATCTGCAACCAATAGAATTGGGGGGATGCATCCTTCTCCGGCAAGCATGGATCGCACCCGAATCGATGAGCTATCAAGCGATGGCGGGCCTTCAGATTCGTCTCGGGAAGAACAAAAGAGCGCAGCGGACAAGGGCATCTTCAGCCCAGCAGCGCTGAAGCAGAGACTACGGGTGCCCTGCTCTTGTGTGAAACCACATGGCCAGGGTCACCGCGCCACATCGCATCATGAGTATTTTCGCCAGGAGGGATTCGTCAAATATTTGGAATTCTTGGCGGCGTGGAGAGAGCTTCACAAACTAGACCAAGACCGCCTTGCTGCTCACCAAACAAGCTTAGAATCGTTTGTCTTTGGGCTCCCCTTTAGGTCCACGTTACTTCCCAGCTGCCCCACCTTGCATCGTAAATAGCTACACTTTTGGAAAGCGCTAGCCGAACTTGGCCTCAAGTTTTGGCCCCAACAGGAACTAACACATGACACATGCTTTTAGCTTTGCTGAGTTGTTTGATCGGCTACGCGACCTAGCTGTGTCTCAACAAGTTCTCCAGCCGCTTCACCACGCTCCTGTGCTTCAGTCAGCGACACCCACGCGCAGGCGACCCCTCACCTACTATTTCCTGGGCCAGAAAGTGTGCAGGGATGCTTGGCTCCGACTGCACTTCATTGGGAAATCCCGATTTCAAGTGGTCTTGAAAGCTGTGTTGGAAGGCAAGCTGTCCGCTCCAATGGATGCCCGCTACATACGCCGCGCGAAGAACACCACCGTGTCCCCGACTTGGGGCGAGGTTCACTCCTACCTGTTGCAGCTGTACCAGTCCGTTGCGGAAACCCTTCCCGATGACGCCCGCTCCGACTCGGACGGGGAGGTGTGCGCCGGCGACGACGAGGACGCCCAGACACCGCTCTTGCAACTTGAGACGCCGTCTGGTCAGCTTCTTGAGACGGCCCGGGTGCTACAGGAGAAGGGGGACAAGCCTCAGTGCTGGGAGGAGCGGTTTCTGCCTCCAGGCAGCATGTTCGACCAGTACAAACAGATGCTGGCGACCGAGCCCCACTTGTCATGCAGCTTCAAAACGTTTTGGAAAATATGGTGTCAGGACTTTCCTACGTTGAAGTTTCGCAAGGGGTTCCGGCACGCTGTCTGCTCGGTGTGCACAAAGCACAAGATGTTGATCAAGGAGCTCGCGCACGACTGCCGCTCTAGACAAAAGCAAAGACTTTTATATGACCGGCACCTACAATCGCAGTATGAGGACCGCAAAGTCTACTGGTCGATCAGGGCCGACAGCCGTCTCCACAAGCGCCCCATCATCCTCATCGCCGACTCCATAGACCAGTCGAAATTTTGCTGGCCGCGCCACACTGTTGCATTTCAGTCCCACCAGTTCGACGCCGTCATCCGTCCCAGACTGCACATCTGCGGCCTGATCATGCATGGCTGGCTGGACATTCTCACCATAAGCCACGCCGACGTTCACTCTGGAGGCTCTTTCACGATTGAGCTCGTCTCTCACGCCCTTACCTTGCTACAGAAATCTGGGGTAAGTTTGACCTCCCGCGAGCTTTACCTACAGTTTGACAACGCGGCATCTAGCAATAAGAACCAAACCGTGATGTCTTACCTAAGCATGCTGCCGCAGGTGAACGCAGTGCAGAACACAACTGCACTTTTCTTGAGGTCTGGTCATAGTCACGAGGACATTGACCAGCAGCACGGGCAACTCAGCTGGAATAGCAATCGATTCAAAAGGCTGCTCTCTTTTCAATAAAGCGTTCATCTAGCAGTCGCTCATCCTCAAAACTGCTTCACGCCCCACAGACTTCTAGCAGTTTCTGCTCCGGTAGCCAGAGGGTGCTTATGTTTATCCTTGATGCTCAACTTTGTTGAGAAGGTAGCGTTAGCAATGCTGAGTGCCAGTTTCCCAAGCCAAATCCAAATCCTCAACAAAAGCCAGTGACTTCAATGTTCTGGTTGACTCAACTTAGAAACAATACACCGGCAAGAGACCTCAAGCAGTGTTGGGGGAGGGATGAAAATAGAAAACCAAATGATATCTTAAACGTACAACAGGTGAGGTCACATGTCAAATGGAAGGAGATTGCGAGAGCAACGGTTTCTGTAAATTCCTGGACAAGATCTCCGTGGAAGGATCTTTGCAGGATTTGTGGAAGGGTCTCTTGGTAGGATCTCTTGGCAAGATCTGCACGCAGGATCTCCGAGAAAACCCTCTACAAGCTCTCTCTTCCAGCGCAAGATCTGTTGGGTGGATCTCTAGGCAGGACCAGCGCAAGGTATCTGTAGAGGATCTTTTCAAAATCTCTGCATAGGATCTCTGGGTAGAAAAAACCCTATACAAGTGTTCTGTTCAAGATCTGTAGAAAGCATCCTCCACAAGATCTCGCAGGGGCAGATCCCGCACAAGACCTCGACCGTTTTAATATTTTTGTGGGAGGATCGCAGCATCCCTGCGCAAGGGTTAGGTAGGATCTCTTGGTGAAATCTCTTGGTAGGATCTCACAGGCAGGGCCCCTTAGAGGACCCTCAGCGAGTAGGGAGCGCGCCCTCTACAAGACCTCTTGACAGGAACTCTTTGCAAGTCCTGCGCAAGACCTGTTGGGAGGATCTCTGAAAGGACCAGCTCGAAGTACCTTTGGCTTTTACAGTGTCGATGCGCAAGATCTCTTGAAGGATCTCGGCCAACCACGTTGCGTGAGCCTGCGCGGTCGAAACGCACTTCAAGATGTTAAAAAGGTCACAGTTGTACGTAAATGCCATCAGAAATGCTAACATCGGCCCTTTACTTTTGCCGTAAGAACCCCCTACTATTAACGCACTGCTTGGGTAAAAAGTAGCGATAGCAATGCTGAGTGCCAGTTTCCCAACCCAAAACAAACTCCCAAGGCCAACGACTTCAATGTTCTGGCGGAGGGTATCGTTTTTTTCGGTGACTGCTTGGCCAGATTTATTGCCCCCCCCCCCCCCAAACGAGGGAAAGGGCGAAATGTTACTTGATCGGGCAGCAGAGGCAGCTGGCTGCGTTCGTGCGGAATAATCTGCAGCAAGCGCAGACCATCCAAGACTTTCAGGTGGCTCTCCAAGATTTCTTGAAGCAACTCCAGCGGCCGCACGAACCAACACGGCTAGTTTGCGTGCTTGACGAGATGCGTGATTGGAAATCATATTTCAATAGGCTTGGGATATGTTTGCGTGGCCACGGCGGCCCGAAAGCTCCTCACGTTTTTCGTTTCGAAGCACGGGCCGATCTACCCTCCAACCACTCAATGAAGAACTCTGGCCACCCCAAGGACATCATTTTGAGGCAGGGAGCTGCGCCCCAAACTGTAGCCACCAGATTGGTTTCTTAAGGTAGGGTCCTGTTGCAACGCATTGACTTCAAGGGCCCACTTTTCATCCGTTTGTTGCACGCAAATCGTCAAAAGGCGCCCTCGGCCACTTGAATTTCTGAGTGGGCGAAGGAACTGAAAAGGCCCGCTGTCCCTGCTAGGTGCCGGCAGTTCATGAGCGACAAGGCAACGCCCATTTGTATGAAGTTTTGCGGCCCGGAGCATGCGTGCCGCCTGCCCCGCGCTGGGCCTTCAACTCTTTTCCCCCGGCGCCCAAAGACGGAGGCATACAAGAAGAATATCCATAAGCTTGCAAGCATGGTGGAGCAGCCTCCTTGGCGCATGCATGCAGGGGCCAACGAGCTGCGTGCGTGGGTGGACGGAACGCATCCACGGTTTCCGCTTTTGGATATCTCCTACATCACCGCCTGCATTGCTGAGCCGCTTGCCCGACAGAATCTCAACATCCAAGAGCTTGAAGGGTTCGACAGCCAGGCTGGGCATAGAGCTTTGGGGCTGGAGCCGGCACTTGGCACAGTCTTGATCGCTGCTGCCTCCACAGGGGCAAAGTCTCAGCCTAACACCGAAACAACCCCTCAAGGGGGATTTGTTTATTCCATGGCTGCAGAGCTTGTGCAACATCACCAATTCAGCTGGCCAGACGCTATAGCGTTCAGCGAGCGTTGCTGGGCGAAATGCCCAGCGCGCTACAAGAAGGCGATGCGGCAAGCTGATGCCGCCGTCGCTCCGGAAGAGGCGGTTGATGACAACCCAACCCTAGTATTGCCGGATCGCGAGCTGGCAAGTTGAGAAAACGAGAGGTTTGCTTTGGCACGTGTGCTTGCGCGCGTGCTTGTGCGGGTGTGTGTGTGTGTGTGTGAGTGTTGCGTGCTGCGTGTTGCGTGTTGTGTGTCGCGTGTTGCGTGTTGCGAGTTGCGTGTTGCGCGTTGCGGGCTGCGTGTTGCGTGTTGTGTGTTGCGTGTTGCGTGTTGCGTGTTGCGTGTTGCGTGTTGCGCGTTGCGGGCTGCGTGTTGCGTGTTGCGGGCTACGGGTTGCAGATTGCGGGTTCATGTTGCGTCTTGCGTTGTGCGTTTTGCGTGTTGCGCGTTGCGTGTTGCGGGTTGCGGGTTGCGGGTTGCGGGTTGCGGGTTGTGGGTTGCAGATTGCGGGTTCATGTTGCGTCTTGCGTCTTGCGTGTTGCGTGTTGCGGGCTGCGGGTTGCAGATTGCGGGTTCATGTTGCGTCTTGCGTCTTGCGTCTTGCGTGTTGCGTGTTGCGTGTTGCGTGTTGTTTGTTGCGTGTTGCGTGTTGAGTGTTGCGTGTTGCGTGTTGGGTGTTGCGTGTTGCGTGTTCGGTGTGCGTGTTGCGTGTTGCGTGTTGCGTCCGTGTGTGTGTGTACGTGTTGCGCGGTGAGGGTGTGTTTGTGTGCGCTCATCTGTGAACTTTGTGAGACGGGTGAGAGAGAGAGAGAGAGAGAGAGAGAGAGAGAGAGAGAGAGAGAGAGAGAGGAGAGAGAGAGAGCGAGAGACAGACAGACAGACAGACAGAGAGAGAGAGAGAGAGACAGAGAGAGACAGAGAGGGACAGAGAGAGACAGAGAGAGAGACAGACAGAGAGAGCGACCATGCTCTGCCCAGGTCCGAACCTATTCCTCAAGCCGTCGTTCTACCCTCTCCCTCCCGCATGTTTCCCCCCCGACAAGCGGTGCCAGGGAACCTCAATGGCTTGTTTTTTTCTCTCGTTTTTTCGTGTTAGTTGTTGTTTCTGTTATATTTTTTGTCTTTTTTATCGCGTTTGTGTGATATGTGGTGGTTGTTGAGTATGTTGTGTCTTTTTTTCTGTTTCTGTTTGTTGTTTTGTGTTTTTCATTTGTGTGTGTTGTGCTGTAAGTTGTTTTGTGTTGGAGTGTTGTTATTGTTAGTTTCTTTGTTGTTTGTTTGTGTTTGGTTGTAGCTGCTACTCCCGCTTGACGAGCGCCGCGTGCAGCTTGTTTCTTCAGGTTGTTTTGCCACAGACCTAATTAAGTTTAATTACGGCATAAAGTGTCAGCGGCTGGAGCCTCAAAAGCGGTCCAATGTTTCCTGCCTCGGTGTTCCTTTCAAAGCAATGCCCACTCTACCCACACAAAACCCACTTCCTTCCTCCCGCAATGCGCCTTGGGCTCCCACTCAAGCTGGAAGTGCGTCAACTCCATCCCGGTCAGAGCCAGGCCTGGTCTGGTGGCTGCGCGGGATTTTCAACGAAAAAGGGACATGAGTCAGGTCTTTCAGTCTTCCGGTAATAGCCAACTGGCACGACAGAACACGTACGAGAGCACACGCAGAGCAAGATGCACGACAGGACACGCAGGCCAAGATGCGCAAGAGGACATGCAGCAAATTGCACGAGCAACTTGAGCAGAGAACCTGCGCAGAGCACCTTACGCACAGCAACTTGCACTGAGCAACTTGCGCAGAGCACTTGCCGACTAGCAACTCGCGCGAGCACACTTGCAAAGCACACGCATGAGACTACAATGAAAGTTTGTTCTGCAGGTCCATCAAGGCTCCGGATCATGCATGAAACCAAAGACCGCATTCGACATCATACGCCGCGCTCGCTCTATGTTGTGCTTTCGGGCCACCCTCGGCGTGCCTCGAATCACAAACAGAAAGCTGTTGGCTTCTTGAGCCTAGGAACTTCAGCGTTGGATGTTCCCGTTGCCCGTTGAGGCTGCCTGCGGAACTCTAGAGTTCAGCCGGGTACCTTGGGCAAGGGTTCTTCAGCCAAATGGTTTGCAAATGGGCTCTCGCTCATTGGTTCTCAAAAGCAGGGCAACTTTTCGCGCGGACATCAGTTGCAAAAGGCCTGGACCCTCAAGATTACTTGGATCCCTTCTTCCATTCCTAGATCCCTTTTTTGTCCGAAACTGACAGAAGCAAAGATTCAACTGACTGGTCCTGCGCCAGGTTCCGCCAAGGGGAGGGCTTCCAAAAGCGTGTTATTTTCAAGCTGAGTCGGGGGCAACAACCTGACAAACAAAGAAAGGGTCTTTCCACTTCTGTTAGTTATAAGTGTGGAGTCGCCCTTCAACCACTCAGGTTTTGCCGTGGGGGTTGTTGCAGGGGACCCGCAAAATCAGACCAACATCAAGACCTCAGCCAGTCAGTTTTTCCTTTGCCGTTGGCCAATTCGCGGGACTTTCAAGATGACACTGTAGTCAAGGCTTCACCTGTTTTGCTTTGCTTGGGGTTGTTCATTGACCAGTCATATGTAGGCTTGGTGTTAGCGCAGATTCCCACAGGCAGATTTGTCTGCCCGCTCCACTGATTCTACGGGCGTTTCAGCAACCCTGAACGAGCTTCCGGGTTAAAAAGTTGACATTCAAGCATTCAAGCTGCATGTGTGTAAAATTGGATGGACCTTCTTCCCTTCGCGTAGACAAAGCCCATCAAATATCTTGGAGAGCCCCCAACTCGAAAAGTCCTTTTTGGCACAAGTGTCGACTTTTGTAACCAGGCAACAAGCCGAAGTCCCACATTGTGCACGGGACACTCACTCTTTCAAATATAGCAAAGGGGATACGCTTAGAAGTGGTTTTGCTAGTGCTTTCTTAGAAGCCACGTTCCTTTGTTAGCCGCTGCAAAATCAGCCGCCATCAAAGAAGTTTGTTATTGGACTATCACATGGGGTCTGGCCCGGCGGCCTGAGGCTTGGGCGCTCCTGGACGTTGGCCAGGGAGTAGCGCCGGCCTTGATCGAGCGTGGCTTGTGTTGATAAAGCAGCTGCAAAACCGTCAAGGTAAAAAGCAAGAGAATGATAACCCGGTCCAAACGGATCTTTGCACATCTTCAATACTGTGTAAAGGAGCTTGGAAAGGTCCTGAGGCTCATCACGAACGGGCATAATTTTAGATCAGTGACTGACCCACCCAGAGTCACCAGAAACGCAATGGCCAAGCATGTGTGAGCTAAATTGCCCACACCCATTTCTGATAGACTTAGGGTTGAGTGCGGGGCGAACTTGTTACACGTCAAAATTTGTGACCGTTCGCCGCGATACGTTTTCTGATGAACCTGGATGAGGTTCATCTGGAAATCTGGAACGGAAATAACTTGGGATCAACTGTCCAGGACACAACCGCTTAGGGGGGCTTTCCGGTTTTGACACATACCCATCTCGGATATACAGACTTAGGGTTGAAAACGGGGCGGACCTGTTATACTTCGAAATTTGTAACGGTACGCCGCAACACAGTTTCCGATGAACTTCACTGAGGTTCATCGGATCCGGGCACGCCCAATCAGGAGGCCCGCGGGTACCATGGGAGATCAGAGCCTAGGAGGGGTCAGGGATTGCCGCATGGGTTTCCGATGAGGCTCACTGAGGTTCATCAGAAAAGCGTTGCTGTGGAGAAGTCAGAAATTGTGAGGGACAACTGTGGCAACCCATCAGAAGCACGCTGGCTCATGTAAAGCCAGCTACCTCTCTCACCGCAACATGGGCCCGCGAAAGCGTGTTTCCACTGGTGGCGCCAGCCGCGCGCAGCCTGCCAAGAGGCAGGCCGCTTCGCTGGACACGGTGAGCCCGCTGGGCGGGGAGGCCAGCCGGCCCGACGTGTGCTCGGCCTTCGTGATGCACCCTTGGCTGAGCAAGGTGCTTGAACGATTCGATGCTGAATGGAAGGAACACCAGGACGTGGTGGCTATCTTGGACAACTTTTTCCCGACCAAAGAGAGCCAGCTTGAATGGGGGAAGAGCCTGTCACAGCTCTTCCCGCCCGAAGATGGCGTCCAGTACTTGAGCGAGTGGGCGGCCTCATCAGGCGGCGAAGTCTTTCTGCGCCCCTTTCAGCCTTCCTGGCACCGGCAAGCTGGAAACAAGGGGTGGGTCAGCATGGACCACTTCCGCAACCTCCTCCAGCTGATCCTGGCGAAAGGGTTTGTGACCGATGCCAAGATCCCCGGGACCGAGATGCCAGTTGTTCAGGAGCACAGCCTGGCGCTCTTCAGTGAGAACGATCGGGGTGTGGACGTGTTCCTGCCTGCCATCGAGACTGAAGTTTTGCCTGGCTTCTCCGTGTCATGCGTCAAGGGCTGGACACGAGGAGTGGCCATGCATATGACTATCAAGCTGGCGATGGAGACTGGCATCCTCGATCAATATCTACAGGTCCTCGGCCCTCGCGTCAGCGGGTTCAGCACCTTGCACGCGATTCACCACTTGCGCCAGTCGGGGGATGACATTGTCGATGTCAACCGAGGCATGGGGCCGTTCTTTCATTGCTTGCTACCCAAAGTCTAAGGGCCTGTGGGCCTCTTTTTTGCGCACTTGGGAACTGTGCACCGGAATCCAATTGTATGACCCCTGCGTAGCCACTGATTTCAGGGTGTGTTTCGATGTATGCAAGTCGGCCCTTAGCTTAGACACAAAGGATATATTTGGAAAGTCACCTAGTCATATGCTTGCTCTCGCACCCGTGCCCCCGCAGACATTACAATGTCTAGCGCACTGACGCGGGCAAAGCCAAACTGCTTCATTCACTTCCACCCGATCGAGCGCAAGGCCAAGATCCATGGTGCGGATGCGATGAGCCTCATGGAGAGCTTCCAGAAGGGCGTGGTAGGCTTTCAGCTGAGCCCCGCTGAGCGCAGCGCAACTTGCAACCTCCTCGTGCACATGACCCCAGCGCAGCGCGTCCACCTGGCCAAGATCGGCTCCACTTACGGGATGGCTAGGGGCCCTTTCAGCCACGCTGCCATTGGGTCCAAGGGCATGAGAACTGGCTGGAAACCTCAGTGCGAGTCTCCGTGGTGGCAGGAGCGCATGGGCAACACAACAGAAACTGTGGACCTCATCATCGACCGCATCCTGAAAGCATGGCAGAATCTCCCAAGCGGTTTGCGGAAAACCGCAGAGGACGCAACTGTGCTCCACACGCAGAAGGTGGTCAGGACCTTTCAGTTGCACCTGGAGGACTTGCAGTCCCAGCTCCCTGCGGAGGCCTTCGCTGCTGAGAAGGCGAAGTTGATGGAGGCTTTCATGCTTGGGGGGATGGATGATGCTTTGAAGCAGCAAGCAGACGCGCAGCCTGTGCTAGACTGCTCGACTATCCCCGAGTTCAAGGCCGTGCTTGAACGGCAAGAGTCCCAGTTTGTCATCGCTGCTGCAAACAAGCGGCAGGAGCTGAAGAAGCAGCTGGAGTCTGCAACCTTTCTTTCGTTGATGGAAGACCTGAAGCACGACAAGGACAAAGTGTCCACCTTCGCGACCAAGCTGCAGCTTGCGAGGTCAAACTGGGGCCAGGCGGTTCAGGCGTACAAGCGCGCGCGGAGGAACAAGGGCGTGGAGCGCATCACGCACCTCATGCGCTCCAGGTTGGACATCAAGCTGATTCAGGAGAATGGCTTAGTGGACTTGCCCAGGCTGTACAACCTCTTCAAGGTGACCGCTCTGCAGGACATGCCAACGATCGCGGCTGACGCAACGCAGTGGGCTAAGTTGGTGCGCGTGGCATGCGTTTCAAGGTTTCTACGTAGTGTAATGCCTTGAAACCCTTCACACTGAGCAGCCCGGCTAGGGAGACCCTGGTCGTCCTCGACTTTGGCCTCTCCCCGAACCTCACGGATATGATCAAATGCGTGCAGGCAGCTGAGAACATTGCCCACCAGTCGCCAAACAACGCCATCCTCGTGAGGTACCCCATCAAGTACACATCGCAAAGCATGGCTACCTGGCTCAACTTCTGCCGCAAAATAGAGGACAAGCTGCTCTCGGCGGGGCTGGACATTGAGGGCTCCATCAGTGCAACGTTTGATTTGTCAAACACCCACGGCAATGACAAGAGAGAGGGCACGTTCATGATTCGCCTGTGTGTGTCGTCAGCCTTTCAGGAAACATCTCCATGGCTGTCCTGCAAGGCGTTCACCCAGCACCGCTGCATCAACAATGTGCCGCTGATTCCGGTCAAGGATATGCAGTTGATCCCTCAAGCTGACTTGACCAAGACAAAGGAGCACTTGAGCCCTGCTGAGCGAGCTGCCCAACTGGGGCCCCGCGCCTGCAGGCAGGTGCTTGAGGCTGTCCTCCTTGGCCGAGCCACCTCGGATTCATGCAGAAGCAGGAGGGTGGTAGTTGTGGATGCGTGTCCCACGTTTGGAGACTGGATGGCAGCTTCTTGGGGCCTGCACGCTGCGTGGCTGCAAGGGGAAGAGAGCCCTTGCGTGGTGTACATGAGTGCCTACACTTCAGACTGCGCATCACAGCATGCTGGCATGAAGGCCCGCGTCCAAGGCATGTTGCTGGATGAATGGTGGAACTCCCAAGTGGAAGCGGGCCCGTCTGAGCCAGGGCACACAGCAGAAGAGGCCGTCGAAAAGCCCGAGCTTCGCTTGTTGGCCTGGTCGGGCGACCAATGCCGCGTGCAACTCCCATCCATGGCGCGAAACAAGTTTGAGGAGGAGAGCGAATTTTTCGCCCAATGGGACGCAGCCTGCGTGTCCACGGAGGGCATCATGCGAAAGCTGAACGATATGAATTCCCAGGAAACTGGCACCAAGACTCCTTCCGGACCTCCTAGTGGGCCTGTTGATCTTCCAGGCCCAGACCTTTCCGGGGAGAGCGTGACATCGTTGAAGGCTGCGCTTGATATCGAAGCTGTGGACCAAAGTAGCATTAACACAGCTGATGTGCACCCAGGCTGCAAGATCCAAAACACCGTCCCCTATTTTGGTGTGGGTCAAAACAAAACCACCTCGGCTTTTTTTGAACCACCGTCAGGTCGTTTGTGGAGTCATATCCAAATCAATTCCCGTTCCTGGAGGCATTCGTTTGGGCTGACTGGAGCTCTCTGAAACTCGAAGTGTGAAGAGCCCTTTCTCTTAAAGAAAGAATGAGAAACTCAATTGCAAGCTGCCGAAGGTTCCACATTAACCCAAATCAGTCCCAGGAATAGACCAGAGTTATTGGTAATGGAGCAAAGGGTCGCTTCGTACTGTAGACAAGCCGTGCTTTGCCCAGGCTCTACACCATCCGCCCCACCCACTCGCATCCTGGAACCCTTGTGATGAAAGACTTGTCCGCCTACATTTTCATGGAACCGTCCACCCACGGAGGAGACGAGTGGCAGTTTGGCCCTGGTGAGATCTTTGGCTTTCACACCGGCAGCTTACTAGTGGATGACACAGAAACACTCCGTGGCAACTTGGCCGCGGCAAGGAATTCGACCCCAAAAGCACCCACTAAGGAAGTATCAACGACCCCAATTTCCGAAAACAGGCTAACTGACCTCCAAGATCTATTGCATCAAGTGTCCTGAGTTGCGTTTTTTTGCCAAAAGAGTCAGCGAAAGGGGTGCTTAAAAAAAAGGGTTGCTCTGCTTAGCGCAGCCCAGCTATGCGCAGAAGGTTCGCCAATCTGCCGTTTTCGAAATCCGCACGGAGCCGCAGAGAGAGCACACCCTCGCAAGACACCAAATTCGTCCACAGACTTTGTGCGAGCCTGCGCAGTCGAAATGCACATGAGCATCTCATGAGGAAACTTTAGCGCGAGCCTGCGCAGCCCAAAAGCGCGCCCCAAATCTCGGCCAACCACTTTGCGGAAGCCTGCGCAGTCGAAACGCACCTGCAAGATTTTATGAAGTCACGGTTGTACGTAAATATAATGAAAAATGCTCCAGACCAAATTGAGCACCTTGATGAAGCAGCGGCCCCTGACTCTTACCGTAAGAACCCCTTAGTGCTGACACACTGTTTAGGGGAACGATCTTCGGGGACTGTTGGTTTGTCAAGCATCCCAGGACTGCAGAACCCACTTCTTGTTTTGTCGTTTGTGGAAGCCAAGGCCAAGACCAAAGCATCATGTTCGACATCTCATCTGACCTCCAGTCGGTGGTCAACACGACAGACGGGTGTAAGACGATTGTCCGTGTCTGCGACATGGTGTACGAAGCTTTTCAAAAGAATATCCCTGACCTCAAGGTGGATAACCATGTCTGTGTTCCCTTGATGGCCGGGAATGAGGTGGGGGCTTCGCAAAGCTAAGTTTTATAGTGTGAATGAACATAGACTTGCCCACCCTCTCCCCCGCAGGGAGTCTCCCAAGAGAAGTTCTGCCGCTGCACCATTCGCGCGGGCACCCGAGCCTTGGCCTTTGCCCCCGATCGGCTCAGCGACGATGAGCTGGCCGCAGACAGCCTGAAGAGGGCAAGCGCTGGCTCCGCTTGGCTCGGCAAACTCAAGATGCTCAAGGGCACAGTGGCAACAACCTTGTGGGAAGTCCGCCTTCAAACTGACCATCCCGCTTGCATCAAGCCTCTCAAGCCCAAGTTTTGGCTGACAGGGTCCCTGAAGCTGATTGCCAACAAGCTCTACCAAGTCGTTTAGGCCAGCGTGATTGCATGCCTGTGGCCCCGGTAGGTGAGATTTTTGCCATCGGCCGACCATCAACGGCCGACGCCCCACTTTTCGGGGCCAGACTAGGACAAACGCGAGGTGATCAAAATGATTAATCCGTGGCATGTTCCAGGTCAAGCGTCCCTCTTGTTGCAAGTATGTGCGAACCCTTTCCGCCAAATCAAGAACACATCAAAGTGCCAGTGTGTGAGTTTGGACGTGATCTTGGGCAAGCCAGGTGCTGTGCACCCGAAGGGAGGATGTCAAAAGTGGAGCCTTTACATATCGTTGCCCCGGCATGTGTTGGATTTCTCTTTTCTTGGGAGCTCCAAACAAAGACAAACTATTGGAAACAGGCTCACTTTTGGCGTTTTCAAGTGAATGCATCGGCCCAAGACCTCGGTGTTTCATTTGCGGTAAGTTGCCTTGCCAAGTTGCTCATGCCGCCAACCATGGCAGAGCGTGTGAGCACACTCAGCGACTCGGAAGAGGCAGAGCAACAAACACCTGGCGCTGCTCTGCCTGCCCAAGCAAAAGCGTCGCCCAAACCCAAAGCTGGGCGAAAGAGGAAATCTGCTGAGACCAAGCCGCCACTGAAAGCGCCCAGTACGCCAAGCAAAGCGCCGAAGCCACCGATTGCGGAGGGAGAGTCGCAGAACAAAGCCAAAGCCAGGAAGCCACCCATGAAGCGGCCTGCCGCAGCTGCTGGCAGTATGAGAAAGACCAGCATTGGCCAGCCAGAGCCTGAAGTCACGCCCCATCCTGGGCCCAGCCAGCCTGCAGCAAAAAAGCGCCCAGCCGCGAAGTCAAAGAAAGCCAAGAAGCCTGCCACGGGCGAAGGCAAGATCTACGAGGACTTGGGTGAAGGGCTCTGCAAATCCTGACTTTCGCGAGCCACCCGCGTGCGTGCCAGGACCTTCCGCCACTGAAACATGTGCATGCTGGCGGGCACCACTACTACGAAATGAGGTATCCAAAGTCAGGCTTCGTCAGCGTCCGTTGCAAGGCTACGTTGACGATCCTGATTACGGCACCTTTGCCCGGTTTGATTCAAGCTTTCGAGATTTCGTTTTGCGGGCAAGGAAAACACTCACCCAAGCACGTTTCCAAAAGACCCTTCAACACCGCTTGCAGGCGCGCATCCGCGGCGCAAGCCTGAAGGAGAACATGACTGTGTGCTTGGAGGTGCTGAGCCGGCTCGAAGCTGGAGATTCTGAGGGGCATGCCGTTCAGTGCGGCTTCATCAAAATGGGGGAGGTCAGCAAGATGGTTGCGGACCGCACTCAGCCTGGGGTCCCGGACGAAAAGTGCGAGGAGCCGCTGAACCTGCCAGAGGGCGAGGATGCAGAGATTGAAGGACCTTCCCCGCCCCCTGGGTTCAACTGCGAAGACACGCCGAATGAGTCTCAGGACTGAAACCCGCTTGCTAGGAAGTCCACTCTCGGGCGGCCTATCGCTTTAACAAGAGCATTTACTGATTTGTCTCGCCCACTACGTTTGCACAGGTGATCCCTTGATGGCCGCTTCAGAGTTTAGTGCTGCTCACTGTAGTAGTGGGGACTTGGGCGCGCAGTTTTGACATTACGAGTGTAGTTTTGCAAGCATGGACAAAAACGTTGCCTCAGCTTGCAGTGGTCACTGACGCATGTACTGATTTACCCCGGTGCAGATTTGCTTGCCGGAGCAGCCAAAAGCTTGAAGCCATTGATTCTCAAGTTGATGCAGCGCCAAAACCATGTTTTGAGAGTTTCTCAGCTCTCTCCCTCAGAAGGCGAGGCTAAGCCAGCCTCCGTGCGGAAGAAGGAAGCGCCGATTCCCGCATCCAACTTGGGGTTTGCCTCAGTGCGGGTGAAGGGGCGAGCGGCAGCAGCCGTTCAAGCAGGTCAACCAGCCAAGATTGTGGAAGGGACTATGGCGCTTTGGCGGCAGGTGTCTGAGTCTTGCTTCGGGCATTTCGGCGCAATTTCTTTGAGGGCACCCTGCTGGTTAGCTTCAAAGGGAGGCCAAATGTAAAACCCACCATTTTGGGGGGTCCACAGAAAACACACACACACACACACACACACACTGTTTTACATCTACCCTTTGTTCATTGCGATGCCCCTGACTAAGGTAGAACAAGAAGGAGCTTCAGCTGAACAATGCATGGAAATCGCCAACACTGCTGCAAGAGAGCTCAACAAGGGAAAGCCACTACAGGATGTCAAGTTCTTGATCTCTTTAATGATGGAGCATTTGAAGCAACACGCGAGCAGCTCGCATCCATCCAGTGCATCATCAGCAGCCGCTCCTCCTCTCAAGAAGCACAAAAGATCAGTCTAGAATGGAGCGGTTTTTTCGTCGGATGCACAAGCTGTCAGCGCTTTTGTGGTCTGGGCAACTGAACACCGCTTTTTCCGTGTCTCTTAAACTCCTGTGGCTTTAAGCCAGTGGAAAAAAGGAAGCCCGGCACAGCGGGCGTGCCTACTTGCGCTTGGGAAGCTTTTTCATTTGGACAAGCAGGGCTGTGATGCGCTGAACTTTGCTGAGGTGAAACGTTTTGTCGTTATTCAGCCTGAGCGCTTTTCGGTCTGCATTTAGAGTCTTCGTGATTCGCTTCCCTCCAAGACCCTGGGCCCAGAGTTTTTGAATGCGGGGCAGCACTGATACTGCGAAGGTTTTGGCTTGTTCGTGGCGCTTCTTTGCGCCCTTACCTCGGACTTTCTTGTTGTGCGTGCCCAATGCCACGCCGCGAGACTTGGCAACTTGAAGGGCACGCTTGACTCGCATGGAGCATAAATCGGCCTAGCAGGGTCTTTCACACAGTGGAGCAAAAACAGTCACAATACCAACACCTCTTCTGGCTGTTTACTTTGGCACCCAAGCCTCAAGTTCCCCATCCAAAACAAGCTTGCCGAACAAGTTTTTGCCTCTTGGGGTCGTTGTGTCTAGCTCTTCGTTCTCGCAAATAAGGACAGGCACCTTGCTGTCTTCAATCTGCACCAAGTCCTTCTTGTTTCTCAGCATGCGGCACACCGAGGAAGTTGCTAGCACTCCATCTGTAGCAGAAACGTTCTTGATGATTCCGGCCAGCGTGTCAGGCCACTTGCGTCCGCGGCGAGCTGAGGTGTCACGTACATACCAGGCAGTAACTTCCCAATTGGCCCCAAAACGTCGGGCGAAGCATCGTTTGCAGTCTTCTTTCTGGGCCTGAAGGGAGTACGCTTTCGCCCCAAACTTCCGCAGAGCTTCCCCCGGAGACTTTCCCAGGATAACGTGCAAGCGAGCTCTGTGGCTTCGTACCATCCATCCACCAGCTTGAGACGACTTCCAACCCTAGGTTTGTTTGAGTCTGCGCTGGGTGGCAGCATCAACGTTGCGCGACGCAACATTTGAGCCAAAATCGTGTAAGATGAAGTTTCAAACTGCTCCGGCAAGGTTTGTCAAAAAACCCTCAGCATCCTTCGCTCGCCGAGGCCCTGGCGTGGGCGGTGCGTGGCACAGCAGCCAGCGTAGCGCGGCGGGCGGGACGCTGGCAAAGTACCCGGAACAATCCCGGGTTTGTAAAAGGTACCCTGGGGGATTAAACTGGGTACCTGAAAGGTTTGGACTGGGTACCTTGTAGAGGGGCCAGGCTTCCTTTTTCTCACTGCTGCAAACGGCGTAACAACCATTGCCCAAAGCCATTTTCAACCCAGATCAACCAGCGATGCAGCAACCCATGCTGCGGCGCCCCGATTCAATCCGGCGCCCCGAATCAAAGGTAAACTCATTACATGAATGTCAATTTTATTTGAGTTTGAGGATAATTTGGGGCTCGATGCGCAACGCAAGTTGTTTGTGGTTTGTGCTTGTTTTGTTGTTTGGTTCCTGGGGGGGCTTTCCTTGGGGTGGATGTCTAACAACTTGTGCCTTTTGCGCAGGTTTCAACTTGTTTTGGGGGGCTGGATGTTCAACCACCGCGCTTGGCTTTTTGTTTGTGTTTGTTGTTTGCTTGGAACTGGATCTCTGAACCAATTCTCTTCAGTTTGGCGTTTTTTGACTTGTTTAATACACCCTTTATGTTCCATCCTTCAATACCAACCAACCCCCAAGAAAGGCCATTGTGACCCTGTCCGCCAACAAACAGCGGGTGATGAACATTTGGAATAGCCACCACCATCTGTCAATTTGTGGCGACCTTTAGTGTTTGAGGCAGGGTCCGAAGTTAAAGTTACTTACATGCGTCCCAAGCAAGCAAGGGAACGCGAGGGAAAGCTGATTTGCACATACCCAATTTTCTATGAAGCTTGATGAGGATTACCCCAATTTAAATTTACACCGAAGTGTCCCTATCCCCACAAGCGGTCTTGAAATATGGGACCCCCCTGAAGACTTGCTGATTGTCCTAGTGTTGCCCTGAGCCAACACACAGGGAATATCCTCCCCTGTGGATCGCTCCAAAAACAATCGGGCTTGGACATGCTTGGACCACAAATTTCTACAGTTTGCCCACCTTTTTTGGGGCTTTATCCACTTGATCGAACGTGAGATACCTGGAATCCCCGGCTCCAAACCTCCAAAAACCAAAAATCGACGGGTGGCCGCCGGGCGCCAAGGAGGACTTCGCGAGCTCGGCGCTGGCGCTGGACTTTTGCGCCTCGGCGAAGCCGGGGAAAGCGGTGACGGGGGGGAAGAAGATCAGGAACCTGACGCAAATGGTGCAGTAAATATTTATGTAAGAATATCTAGAGTTAACAACCTGGATTCCAGAGTACATGTTTTGTAAGTATGATATGATATTGTTACAGGCACATGTATTCTTTGGCGGTATCCAAGTTCGACTGTTTGCGTGCAGACAACGGCCTTCAGAACACGTTTGACAGTTTGAGAGACAATCAACTATTACCAGCAAACCCGACGACCATCCCAGCATGAAAGCTTGCCAATAGCGGATATCACTTGTGAATGAAGCTCCTTTGATAAGCCCAGGATGATACTGCGGGTGGGAAGTCCTGCACCACCTAAGAACCCCTCAATGATGATTTCCCTTGTAAATGCCAACAAACAATGGTTTCCCATGGTTTCCAAGCCACAGTAGCACCGTCTGGGTATGGGTCAAAAATTAGGTACCCAAAATAGAACCCTGATAAATGGAAACATAGACTAAAACCTGCGGTCCAATTCCTTGTGGTTTAAGTTTGACTGACTCATACCCATCTCTCTCCATGGCCCAGGCGACACCTTCGAGGGCGTCTACTTGCCCTCGGCAGAAGGTGAAGTGGACGCCTGGCGGAGGCTGGGCATCGAGCAGGCCCACGTCCGGGGCTGCGCGGTGCTGGGCTTCTGCCGAGACATCGGCTGGGGCCTGTGGGCGGATCTGTGGACTGCCGGTGCCGCGGAGGAATTTGGAGATGTCGGATCTGTGGGTGGAAGGGGGGGGAGGGGCCAACCGGTATGGGATTAGATGCTGCGGTGAGATGCTTGGACCAGAAAATGAGGGGATCCAACCTTTTGGAAGGATCAAATAGTGCAGCGACCGATGGCCCTTGAAAAGTGCTTGCAACTTCAAGAGTGAAGTGCGTGGGTGGAAGTTGTGCGGGATGACCTTTGGGCACTTTCTTTGAGCCACTGCTAGATGAGTCTCATCTTGACCGGGCGATGTTGAGTACGGAGCCCTGCAGGTCGAATGGCAGGTAACGCCGAGTCTCAAGAAAGGCAAGCCAAGAAACAGCAAGAGAACTGTGAGACAAATGGTTGGAAGACCCTTGAAAGTGGCTGGATCATATAAATATATTAATGTAATGTTTCACAAGGGGGTCGAGAGCAAGCAAACACAAAAACAAACACATACCCTGGTCTTGACAGAGGACCAATGAACTCGCCGTGTCCAAACGAAGTGTTCGAAAACAGGTAGCAGCCTCAATGTTTACAAGCAGAGTTCCAAAGGTTAAAGGCAGCATGCTGATAAAACATAGAAAAGGAGAGGCGAGATATTAACGGCGAATGGACAATAAACTTTGACCGAAGGTATTTGGCAAGACAGGGTTGAGCCGATGAAGAAGCAGGTCGGGTTTTATGCGGAATCGTGCCAGGCAACTTGGCTCTAATTAGTGGATGTAGTGAATGCTCGGCATGCCAAAACCTACCAACGACTGCATGTTCCCATTGGATGAGTGCCTGTTGGACAACACTTGGTAATTATTTTGAACGCTGTGACCGCAGTTTTTGTGTGGTACAGTCGGTACAGTCAACTTCTTGACTGAGGACTTTGGCTCTACCCACTGGAGCGCCTCGGCATGGCAAAAGGCTCAGTTGGTTTCGGTTTCTGGGGCGGGCCCAGCGAATTTTGCTCTCAGGTTGCCCTTGGTGGTTGAATCGTGAGGTGTCCATTGGGGTAGGGCCATAGAAAGCCAATGGAAGCCGATCCCGACCCAGAAAACGAGGGAGGCGACCGCAAGTAACTCATCAATGTCGTAGCGCCGGCATATTGCTGTGGCGGCATGCTTGCAGGGGAGCTTTATCTGCCCGTGTTTTGGTTGGCTAAGAGGAGACTAGAGTGAGGGTTGTTGAAACCTACACAAACCTGACCATCACCCATTGGTGATACCGGATTCTATGTCAATGGGAGATTCGGCTTGGGGCGCTCTTATCAGTCGCCGCATGAGGTCCGACCGTCTTCTGGCGGGTTTCATCTTGGTTCCCTTTCACAGCTGTTCAAGCGACGCGTACTCCGGTTGGGGGCACCGCTGGTGTTCAGAAACAAGAAGCAGGGCTGGGAAGGTTTCGGTTTTTCTCGCACCCATCAGGAAATGCTTGGGCCTCAGGCATGGCTGCAGAAATAGCAAAAAGCAAGCAGCAGGGGTTCACTTAGATCTATGTGAACGGTTTTAACAGCCTGGAATCCTCCCTCTTTTCTGCTCCCTTGGGCCCTGCCACTTGCCCCCGTTCTCGGGAAAAAAACTGCGAGGCATGCCATGGAAGACGCTCAGCTGTCCAGGCGCAATGGCTTGGAGAACATCGAAAGGGCCGCCGGTGGGCCCTTAGGACAACTTTCTGACTCGTGTTCAACTGGACTTGCGTCACCGTTTGGGAGTTCATGGCGAAAATAGAAAGTTCAACTGGACTTGTTTTTAGCTTTACTCGCCCAGGTGAGTGGTTGATACTGAACCCCCTTGGCTGATTTTTTGGGGGCCAGCCAACCCATCTTGGGAATCCGGACTGTGTGGGGAACCAGCTCCTCCCAACTCAAACTTTGAAACGTTTTGCCAGCACGAGTCATAGGACAGGCAACGTCTCTTTGATCCAGAGACTTGTTGGAATCAATGACCCTTGCAAAAGAACTCCCCTAGGACCATTCCGCCCTTGGGGTTCACCGCGCCAGCAGGATAGAAAGCTGGTATCGGGCCCTACTGCCGGCTTTTTCCCCTTGTAGGGACCGAATGTCTAACTTGTTCACAGGATCTGTGAAGCAACCCCGGTAGTTAACAGCCACAACATCCATTCGCAATGTGTCATGGATTTGACTTTCCATCGGTTTTCTTTGCAACCACCACAGAGGAGAACAATAAACAGACACCCATTTGTAGGGGAGGTTTTACCTTCCCCATCACTCCAAAAATCTTCACCAGAACCACCCCCAAGAACCCTGAACAAATGAGGACACCCCATACAGGTGTGTCTTTTATTAGAGGACGCCTTCTTTGGATGGTTAAAATGGTTAAAAGGCAAACCAAAAGGACACTGCTCATTTTGGGGTGTTCCGCTTCCCATATTTTGAGACAGACCCAAATACAAGCCACTCCCCACCCACCCACCCCTCCTGCCCCAAAAAAAGCACGCAAAAATGGGGACAGCCCCACACCAAACCACAAATCCAGCCCCCCACCCTGCCCAAAATGACTCGCAAAAACAGACCAAACCACAAACCCCCCCCTCCCCCATCACCCGAACCCCCCAATTCGCAGGCCGAGCGGCGGGCTGCAGCTCCTCTACCGCTGCCTGCACCCTTCGCCGCTCGGCGCCTGGGAAGCCGTGCTGGGCGCCGAGCCCGCGCCGCAGGCGCCGGGCTCGCCGGCCGGAGTTCCGAGCCCCGGAGTTCCGAAAGCCAAAAGCCGGGGACCCGGCAGACCCGACATGGACGGTTTTTGTCCATGTTTCCATTTGCTGAAATGAATATTTGTTTGTGTCTTCCCCTGTTGATGTTGTTGAGGCCTATATGACTTATGTGTTGTAACGTTCTGAAAGAACCAAAGAAGCATGGCCTCAACAAAACTACTCTCGTATGTGCCTTTGGCACAACAGCTACTTTATTTGTTGATTCATCAATCGTAGTTGGCGGTTTTTTGGGGGATTCATCTAAAGGTCCCATGAACATAGGACCATTGGGGGAAAACCACTAAACATATGATGTTTCCCACATGGAAATTTGGGGACCGAACGGAATATTGATCAACCCCCCATTTTTCGGGTAGACGAAATCAAGGAACATGTTGTGTGTTGAAAGAAACCTCCTCGAAGGGCGGTTTGTACTTGCGACGAAACTATGAACAGATTGGGCGTTCCTCAACTCTCGTCACATGTTTGATCAGAAATTACCTTCTGGGGACCTGGGCCCTCCAAAACTATTTCATAGATGGACTAAGTATGAACCATAATCACATAAGGACTCATCATTTGGAGGACGAGGGCGTTTTCCGGAAGCAAGAGTATTGATCAACTCCCATGTAAACTTTGCATTGTGGATATTTCAATCATTACCTTGTCGGTACCCATATGTCCCTTGTTGTTTTTGTTGGACCTTTCAATGGTTGCTGCAATGTCAACGCAAGGTACAGGGGGCAGGTAATCATGGTTCTAGGATTGACGGTCCGTTGGCAAGGACCGGTAGTTTCGTTTGAGGCATTGTTTTGTTCGGCAACAGAAAAGCGATGGGCGCGTGGGTTGAGGACAAGCCCTTGCTCAGTTTTTTTTCTTCAGTTATTCATCTTGTGAGAAAAACTACTTGGCCCTGGCGTTCTTCGTCCCCAAGCAAAATCACTATGCCTATATGTATACTTAGTTCTTGTATGTGTTTATGTGGTCACTGTTATTTATTCATGTATTTATGCTCATGGTTGAGTTGTTGTTGTATTATTTATGTACTTGTTTAATCAGTTGTTCAATAAGCATATATATATATATATATGTATATATATATATGAGCCACGGACAAAACACACGAAGACCACTTTATCAAGGCGGGGAACGTTTTTGCATAACACATGCCAAAGCCATGGAAAACGATAAGGTCTCCCCCAAAAACGATAACCCTTAGCTAACACACGGCTCTACAATAACCCCTGCAGTTGCAACTTAGCTAGGGTGGGACCCTTGCGTGGCCACCGTAAAACGAGAAGGCGAGTCGCCACTTTCGAGCTAGAGCTGCCAAGGTGTGCTTCGTAAATACGACACTTGTACTGAGAAGTTGCGATTTTCGAGCTGGAGCTGCGGAAGTGTACTTCGCGTACTAGACTTGTGCTACAAAGTTCTGATTTTCGAGCTGGAGATGCGGAAGTGCACTTCGCGTACTAGACTTGTACTACAAAGTTGCGATTTTCGAGCTGGAAATGTGGTAGTGTACTTCGCGCACTAGACTTGTACTACAAAGTTGCGACTTTCGAGCTGGAGATGCGGAAGCGTACTTCGCGCACTAGACTTGTACTACAAAGTTTCGATTTTCGAGCTA
The DNA here is from genome assembly GCA_963377175.1 of Effrenium voratum. NCBI lineage: Eukaryota > Dinophyceae > Suessiales > Symbiodiniaceae > Effrenium > Effrenium voratum. Next base: position 287,978 of record CAUJNA010002946.1, on the reverse strand, counting down.
GAGCTGCGGATGTGTACTTCGCGTACTAGACTTGTACTACAAAGTTGCGATTTTTGAGCTGGAGCTGCGGAAGTGTACTTCGCGTCTTGCACTACAGAGTTGCGATTTTCGAGCTGGAGATGCGGAAGTGTACTTCGCGTACTAGACTTGTACTACAAAGTTGCGATTTTCGAGCTGGAGCTGCGGAAGTGTACTTCGCGTACTAGACTTGTACTACAAAGTTGCGATTTTCGAGCTGGAGATGCGGAAGTGTACTTCGCGTACTAGACTTGTACTACAAAGTTGCGATTTTCGAGCTGGAGATGCGGAAGTGTACTTCGCGTACTAGACTTGTACTACAAAGTTGCGATTTTCGAGCTGGAGCTGCGGAAGCGTACTTCGCGTACTAGACTTGTACTACAAAGTTGCGATTTTCGAGCTGGAGCTGCGGAAGTGTACTTCGCGTACTTGTACTACAAAGTTGCGATTTTCGAGCTGGAGATGCGGAAGTGTACTTCGCGTACTAGACTTGTACTACAAAGTTGCGATTTTCGAGCTGGAGCTGCGGAAGTGTACGTACTAGACTTGTACTACAAACTGCGCAAGTGTACTTCGCGTACTAGACTTGTACTGCAAAGTTTCGATTTTCGAGCTGGAGCTGCGGAAGTGTACTTCGCGTACTAGACTTGTACTACAAAGTTGCGATTTCGAGCTGGAGCTGCGCAAGTGTACTTCGCGTACTAGACTTGTTCTACAAAGTTGCGATTTTCGAGCTGGAGATGCGGAAGTGTACTTCGCGTACTAGACTTGTACTACAAAGTTGTGATTTTCGAGCTGGAGCTGCGGAAGTGTACTTCGCGTACTAGACTTGTACTACAAAGTTGCGATTTTCGAGCTGGAGCTGCGGAAGTGTACTGCGCGTGTTGCACTACAAAGTTGCGATTTTCGAGCTGGAGATTCGGAAGTGTACTTCGCGTACTAGACTTGTACTACAAAGTTGGGATTTTCGAGCTGGAGCTGCGGAAGTGTACTTCGCGTACTAGACTTGTACTACAAACTGCGCAAGTGTACTTCGCGTACTAGACTTGTACTGCAAAGTTTCGATTTTCGAGCTGGAGCTGCGGAAGTGTACTTCGCGTACTAGACTTGTGCTACAAAGTTGCGATTTTCACGCTGGAGCTGCGCAAGTGTACTTCGCGTACTAGACTTGTACTACAAACTTGCAACTTTCGAGCTGGAGATGCGGAAGTGTACTTCGCGCACTAGACTTGTACTACAAAGTTGCGATTTTCGAGCTGGAGCTGCGGATGTGTGCTTCGCGTACTAGACTTGTACTACAAAGTTTCGATTTTTGAGCTGGAGCTGCGGAAGTGTACTTCGGTTACTAGACTGGTACTACAAAGTTGCGATTTTCGAGCTGGAGATGCGGAAGTGTACTTCGCGTACTAGACTTGTACTACAAAGTTGCGATTTTCGAGCTGGAGATGCGGAAGTGTACTTCTCGTACTAGACTTGTACTACAAAGTTGCGATTTTCGAGCTGGAGATGCGGAAGTGTACTTCGCTTACTAGACTGGTACTACAAAGTTGCGATTTTCGAGCTGGAGCTGCGGAAGTGTACTTGGCGTACTAGACTTGTACTACAAAGTTGCGATTTTCGAGCTGGAGATGCGGAAGTCTTGTACTTCGCGTACTAGACTTGTACTACAAAGCTGCGATTTTCGAGCTGGAGCTGCGGAAGTGTACTTCGCGTCTTGCACTCCAAAGTTGCGTTTTTCGAGCTGGAGCTGCGGATGTGTACTTCGCGTACTAGACTTGTACTACAAAGTTGCGATTTTTGAGCTGGAGCTGCGGAAGTGTACTTCGCGTCTTGTACTACAAAGTTGCGATTTTCGAGCTGGAGCTGCGGAAGCGTACTTCGCGCACTAGACTTGTACTACAAAGTTGCGATTTTCGAGCTGGAGATGCGGAAGTGTACTTCGCGTACTAGACTTGTACTACAAAGTTGCGATTTTCGAGCTGGAGATGCGGAAGTGTACTTCGCGTACTAGACTTGTACTACAAAGTTGCGATTTTCGAGCTGGAGATGCGGAAGTGTACTTCGCGTACTAGACTTGTACTACAAAGTTGCGATTTTCGAGCTGGAGATGCGGAAGTGTACTTCGCGTACTAGACTTGCGCTACAAAGTTGCGATTTTCGAGCTGGAGATGCGGAAGTGTACTTCGCGTACTAGACTTGCACTACAAAGTTGCGATTTTCGAGCTGGAGATGCGGAAGTGTACTTCGCGTACTAGACTTGTACTACAAAGTTGCGATTTTCGAGCTGGAGATGCGGAAGTGTACTTCGCGTACTAGACTTGCGCTACAAAGTTGCGATTTTCGAGCTGGAGATGCGGAAGTGTACTTCTCGTAGCTGCGGAAGTGTACTTGGCGTACTAGACTTGTACTACAAAGTTGTAAATTTCGAGCTGGAGATGCGGAAGTGTACTTCGCGTACTAGACTTGCGCTACAAAGTTGCGATTTTCGAGCTGGAGATGCGGAAGTGTGCCTCGCGTACTAGACTTGTACAACAAAGTTGCGATTTTTGAGCCGGATCTGCCAAAGTTCGAAAACACTGTAAAACGATAAGGTCTCCCCCAAAAACGATAACGTTCAAAAAAGTACTAGGGCCAAGTAAAGTGTTTCGTCCGCTCCTCATATATATATTATACACGCCCGTTGTAGGCTATGTTTCCCTACCAGGTGTCACCAACCAAAATATGGGGAAGAAGATCATATGCCGATTTGCCGTTTCGAAGTGAGGGGCACGCCTATGGGCGGCCAGGCAAGGCCACTTGAGGGCCCAGAAACGCGGCCAAACCCAGCTTAGCAGGTACACAACGGGTCCCAAACAAAAGACAGTTGCACTCCAGCAGGCCCCAATCAGCAACTCTGTACACCCCCTTTTGCAGCCAAGTATGGGAAGCCAAAAGGGCAAAGCCTATCCCGAGATGGCGCGCCAGGTGTGCGTTGCCTTGAAGGCAGACCCTCCTGAGGCGGCGTCCGACTGGCAGGACTGGCCGGACATCAAGATGTTTTCAGGGTAAACGGGTAAACCATGGTAAACCATAGGTGTCCTTTATGGTTGGTTTGGTAGAAGAATAGGTGGCCCTGGTTTACCTGGTGGTTTCATCATCTACCAGGGCCATCTATTTCCTAAAAGGACACCTATAGGGTAAGCCCCTGTTGTTGGTGTTTGATCAGAACTTGAGCAAAGCGTACGATGCCTCGAAGGCGCTTTAGCATTCAGCCAAATATTTCGCGAACAACACACAAATCTCTTTGGCAGACTCCTTCACGGATCACAAATGCCTGCAGTGCTGTGGTTCTCCACAGCATAAGTCCGAGGACGTGTTGGGGAACTCCCGTAAAGCTGCAAATCTGTCAATCCGCGGGCTCACGAAGCGTGATACACTAGTGCTGCTTTCTCGAACCTTGCTCCAAAATGGCCAAGCCTACGTTTTGGTTTGCACTATTCCTAGCACAGGCCCCGAGTAACGCGTATATGCCGCGAATGGTTGGCGGGGTGGCACATCCTGTGTTCTTTGGCCCTCGTTTGCCTTGTGTGGCCCTAACATAAGGCTTACTAAGCCCTCTGCTATACAAATCATGGCATAGTATTTACATCACTTGCCCCACACGTAACCCACACACAGGCGGGTACACCAACTTTAAGTCAGGGGCAACATGGTTCAGGAGGGAATGCTCCAGGAAAAAGAGCATTGAGACGTTCTTGTATACATATGAATAATACATATATATATATATATACATATATAATATACATATCTGCAGTATTCGCTACATTGGGGCTCTGCGTTAGTTCCAGAGCGCATGCGGACAAACACGAGGGCTTGGCGACGGAGTCGGGAAAGATTCGCGAAATAATGTTATTTTCTGCGAAGATGGGATTTTCCGGAAGCAGGCAGGAATTGATCAACTGCCACATAGAGATGTAAAAAGTGGGCTGTTGGAGCCCGGCGTGTGCTTGACGTTCTGCAGGACCTTCTAGGCCCCATCCTGGGCTTCCTCCTGGACTTCCACTCAGCAAGCTGGCGGGGCTTCGTGCACCAACGGGCCCTGAACGGCCACGTGGCGGGATCCAATCTGGCGGGATCTGAGCCGAGTCGAAAACTCGCTGGTTCTCAGCAGGTCCCTTCAGAATAAATATATATATATATATGTATATATATATATATATGTATAGAGTATCAAAACTAGGTTTGGGGTTAACTTCGTTGAAGCCACACTTGGCCGGGTTTCTCTTAAGGGGCATCAACAAGATGGTTAGCCAAGATGGGTTGTGGGCAGTCGTACCTGAAGAATTCAATCGGTCAGTTTGGGGGTTTAACATCTATTGCATCCGCAGTGTGGCTGTTCAAGCGTAAAAATGTGCGAGCAGCGCACTTGGACGGTTTGTTGAGTTGTTTTCTTTTGGGCCCCAAACCGGTAACCCTTGAATCTATAGGTTATCAGCCGTAGGCCCCTAGCTCTAAGCAATGGATAGTTCCATTGTGCCAGTTGATGGATCCAACATGCCCGTGGATGCTGTCGGAGCTAGCTCCGACAACGCCACCGGCAGCGGTGCGCGAATGTTCGTGCCAAGCGCCAATGCGCAGTATAACCGCACCCTGATGAATTCCCTTCAACTGTACAATACCGCAATCTTTGCTTTTGGGAATGATGCAGCTATTAGGTCGGAAGCCGAAGCCCTGCATCAAGCTGCTGTTACTCATTTGCAAGCGGAAAACCGTGAGGAGCTCCGTGTCGCACAGAATCAGCTGCATGCACATTACGCTGAGTGTGTGCAAGCCCAGTCGCGCAGGATTCGTGATTACGAACAGCGGGTGAGCGATGAGTTCAACCAAGAAGTGAACTTCGCTGAAGCTAGGATAAGCCAAATGTGTGAGGAAAATGCCCAAGCATTGCATGAAGTGGAAATGAGACGCAAAACAACTGAGTTTAGGCAAGCCATTGAATCTACCCTGGCAGATGCTCAGCAGCTCCTTCAAGAGCAAGCCGCAAAGCATGCTGATGACACTGCACGCGTCGAAGCAAAAAATGCCAGGACGATTGACATGATAGCCTACCAAAACGGGCTTCTGCAGGATGAGCTTGATGAGCTACCTTTTCAGAAGCAACACAACCTCCGCGAGAATGGATCGAAGCCCAAAAGGGGTAGGTGATACCCGAGAGGATTCGCCAGAGCTGATGACGGACGACATGAAGTCGGCTCGGTCGCAAAGGTCAATGTTGGACCCGTTGTCCAATCCATTTCAATATGCAAAGGAAAAGTTGAGGTCGCTTGTTACCAATGACGGCTACGAAGCTGAGTATACTCCCAGCATAATGCGACCTGCTCAAAGTGAAGCATTGAAAGCCGATGCTCGCGATCCGCAGGGACCTGCAGAGAAGCCATCAGGTAGTGGTCGGTCCCCGACCAAAACAAGTGCACCGGCTCCGCCCCTGCAATTCTCTTAGGGGCCAATGCCAACCGACCGCAAGCAGGGAGGCAAGCCTCCTGGCGGTCCGCCACCCGGTGATGATGGGAATGGCGATGGCGAAGGTGATGAGGACGAGGCCTCGGCCAAGAAGCTTTCGCTAAAATGTTGATGAAGTTGGTAAAAGGTCACACGAATGACGAGAAGCCCAGAACTCGTGAAAGCGAGACGTTGAAACTCAAGGAGATGCCAACTCCTGAAACGTACCGTGAGTGGAAGACATCGGTTCGTGAAGACGTCCGCGCTGCATCCGACCGACCAGACGAGGCCTGCCCTTGGATCATGGAAGTTTGGTCTGATCGCGAGGATAAGAAAAGGCTGTCGGAAGAGCTGGGTGAACCTGGGAATTTCGTGACTCTTGACACGAACATTCTCGCAGCGCTCACGCGCTCAGTGAAAGGTGTTCTGGCTCAGCGAATTCTGACGGCAAAAGAAGAGTGTGCCAAGGAGGGAAAGGCAATGGGAGGAAGGCTGGTCCTGTTTATGTTTGACCAATATTTCAAGACCAGTGAAGAAGCCGGAAACCTCTACTCCTTGGAGGACCTGTTGCGTGTCTCGCGACACGGCAAAGGGATCATTAATCTCAAGCGATTCTTAAACGCTTGGGACTCTGTCATCGCCGGCATGAAAAGGCCGCCCGAAGAAAAGGTGTTAAAAGACATTTGGCTTCACCAAGTGAGGAGCTGCCACCTGTTGCGGTACGACATTGATACATATGATCGTTGCCGTGATGATGATCCCAATAAATCGTATGATTTCCTGATGCGTTGCATGAGGGATCTGATTGAAAGGGACAGGCTTCGCGAGAACCGGGAGCGCGTGTCCAAGGTCGATGCCAGTAAAGCCCCGACGCCTAAGGCCGGTGCCGCCGCTCCTGAAAGGAAGGATCCCAAGAAGAAGAGCGCACCTCAGCCGAAGGATGCCGAGGAGAAGTACTGCTTTGACTTCCAGAAGGGCTCGTGCACGAGGGGGGCAGCAAGAGATGTTCTCACCCTCGCGTTGATCAGCGTGGAGCTGGCAAAGCTCTCTCGGCTCCAGCCGTCCCAGATAGTAACACGTGGAAGAGCAGACTGGGTCTTGTGGCCATATTGATTTTTTTTATGGACGGACGAGGGTCAGAACCCTCCCAGGTGCAATAGAATCCGTTTCGGGAATAGCCTCTAAAGAGAGAGCCGGGCCATCACCGGGCCACTGCCGGGCCATCACCCTGAAGAGCGTGAGCTTCCAGCTGCCCTGCGAGGAGGACGTGCTGCCGAGCGCCTTCGATCACAAGCCCCTCTGCGTGCCCCGGCAGCTGGCCGAGCTGCTGCAGCTGAGCGTGGAGGAGGTGTGCGCCGACTTCGACGCCATGCTGCTGGAGGCGCCTCGGCATCTCCGCCGAGGAGGTGCGGGAGTTCTGCGTGTGGCGCAACGCCCCGATGCGCGTGCTGAGCTCGCAGGGCGACCTCGTGGACAGCTACGACCCGGTGCTGAAGGAGCATCGCACCGTGTGCTTCCTGGCCTTCGACGGGCACTGCCTGCGAAGGATTCGAAATCTAAAATGCTGCGTGCAGGCGTGTGGCTGCAACAAAACGACCCCTAGATATATGCTTGCAATTTGCCTCGTAGCTGCGTTTCTGCAAGGCAAGCCTGCCCTGAAAGGAAACCCATTTTTTGGAAGCCTTTTTCCCGGAACCCTGTTTTTCTTTTTTCTTTTTTTTGGCAGGCTTGCCTTGCAGAAACGCAGCTACGAGGCAAATTGCAGGCATATCTAGGGGGTCGTTTTGTTGCAGCCACACGCCTGCACGCGGCAAATGTTTGATTTCGAATCCTTCGCAGGACGAGGTCGTTTCCTGGACGGACGAGTGTCAGAACCCTCCCAGGTGCAATAGAATCTGTTTCGGGAATAGCCTCTAAAGAGAGAGGCCGTGTCTTAGCTGGACTTTGGACTTTGCAGGACGGTGGAATGTTATTCAGCAATTGCCACGCCTTCAACTTGGGTTGCTGTTAGGACAGACACGGATGCTGGGCCACACAGCTCGGACCTCAGCAGCGCAGAGTGCTCTACTCTTGTAAACTTGCATTGCAGACTAGCTATCTGGTCACTTGCTGTTCTCGGCTGAGGGAATGGGCGCAACGTCTCACCTGTACAAAGGGTGCAGTCGCGCGCACAGTTGTTTCGTTGCAGTGCTTTTTGCTTGACTCTTGAAGCGCAAGGGAAGGTTAGTGTTCACACTTTTAGCACAGGCTGCGGTCCAAGACGAGCAGAAAATGGCGTGCAACGGGTGCAGGAGCGCTGGTCAACAGCTGCTTTACCAAGTGTCAAGGCGCAGAGGCATCTGAGGAAGTGTAAAGGAAATGATTGGCAACTTGTGCATCTTGTTTCATCTGTTTGTTAAGCGTGGCGCTGGCACCGTGCCTTGCGCAGGTCTTTGCAAAAAATAGTTTCGGCGCGTCTGCTATGTCGAAGTGACTACGGGTGGTGTTTCTGGGTAAACCAAAAGCTGGGTTTCAATTGGCGCGTTTCAATTGAAATCCAAAACGGAAACCAACCGTTTTCAGGATCCGGATTCTATGTTGACAACACCATGGCCTGAACATGCCCAAGAAGGATGTCTTGCGGGGAACCCCATGCGTTTGCTTGGGCCCTTTTCAAACCCTCGACCCCGAAATAAAAGGTGATCACCTTTGGAGCCATGACTAAGGATTGACCAACGAAGGTTAAAAGGTCGATTCGCTTTGGGCAACTGGGAAACAGAAAGGGTGAATCACTTAATTAAGAAGTTCACCAACCAACCCCAGGAACCTACTTCCCGCCCGTCACGTCTGCTTGCGGGAGAGGAATCGACCAACTTGTTGGTATTATGGCCGTATCAATGCATATTCAACTTGTCGGACAAGTGGTTGGTCGCTCAAATCATGTTGGTATGATGCCAGAAAAATGCGGCTGGTTCCCGTTTTTCACCCAATTCGAAGCAGAGATAACTGGGGTCATTACGTTGACGATTTCCGGGGTTCATCAAAGTCAAAAGATGCTGGTGGCTTCCCTTTGATCTACCGCTTGGGGATGACTGTAATACTAGTAGTATACTGGGGCCAGGATAAAAATGACTTGTTGAGCCTAGTTAAAAGAGTTTCGGTACCCCACTTGGAACCGCACCGGGAGTCGCCCTCGCGCTGTTTGTGGGATCAAAAAGCCTGGTAGTCTCATGAACCCCGGTTGAACACGTCCGGGCATTCCCCAAGTAGTACACACCGTTGGGTAAGTCAATCAGTTTGGATGTCGCCGCAGCGCACTTGGACGGTTTGTTGTTTCCTTTTGGGCCCCAAACCGGTAACCCTTGAATCTATAGTACCGGGCCCCCTTCAGAACTTCAATCTGTCTACAAAGGATTGGTTATATGTTTTTAGGGTCGTCGGCCCCTCATTCCTTCTTAGAAGCAGCAAGAGAAAAGAACCGTTGTTCGTGGACTTCCAAGGGGGGCTATGAGGAGGGGGTGCGGCAGTCCTATGAATCCGTGCGGAGACACGCACTCTTTGTTTTTTTGCCACCGGGTTTGTATACACGACCGTGCAGTTGTGGGTTATATGTTTGGATCTGTTGGTTTGCTGCAGACCAAGTAATGGTAAGTGGGCACTAACCAAAAGTTCAATTCTTAGCTGATCCGCAAGCGAGTGGAAATGGCATGGCCTCACAGTAGGTTGGAACTGACAAAGCGCACCAGAGCGGAACGATTTCAAAATGAAGTGTCCATTCCTTCGGAAGAGAAAAACGTTGGCGGGTCCTCCCCAGGTCTGAGCGCCATGGAGATCGCCAGCCGGCTCTCCCACCTGCTAGCCGACACCTTCGCAGCCCCTCGATGGCGAAGACCGTGCGCCCGAAGCGAGGTTAGCCCCCTTGGAAGTGTCCGGGATTGTTGCTTGAATGGTGGGCAGCAACTCCTGGGCTTATTTCGGAAGAGACCCCGTAGCTGAAAGCTGTTGGGGAAGAACAAACGCCAAGTATGAAGGGTGGCTGGGCTTCCGGGCTTCCGTTTTTTGTGTTTGGCATTTGTCCTGGTACGGGGAAGGGCGCTGAATCCCCAAAAGCGGCGGAGGAGACAAACCCCCCAGAACTGGAGGTCAGGGAAGCAAACTTATGACTCCTGGACTCGACCAAGAAACACATTGTGTCCTTTCTTCTTCCGTTTTCCTTAAAAGAACATGTGTTATTTTCCCTTGTTGGTTTTAAACAGAATCTATCACTACTGGACATATTGTTTTTACTCTTTTCCAGGCGGGCGAAAAGGCAAACGGAAGTCTTCCTTTCCGCAGAGAGAGGACCAAGCTCCCTGCGTTTGAGTCCGCTTCGCGGCCGCTACCAAGTTGTTTTTTGGGTCGGCGGGTTTCTTTGGCTTCCGCCCAGTTCAACGAAACGGGGGCGGCCCAAACCGCCAAACGCTGGATGCGGGGTCGCATGGCCCGGTTTTGCCAGAATGAGACGGTGGGCCTGCTTGGAGCGTTCAATGATATGCTTTTGGAATTGCTGCTCAGGGAAGGTCAGGGAAACCAAGCAACTGGAGTCTTTCTCAATTTGAGACATACCTACGTACTGCGACCATAAGGTGATCAAATATGTTTGTTATATATTCGCTCCACAGACCCCAAGAGCCCAAAGCAGAAACAGGACACCTACCATGTTTCTGTCATTTGCGCATGGGAGAGCTGAGCTGTACCTTCCACCTTACCCACGAGGGTTTTCTTGCGAGGTGATGACTAGTTTCACCACAGAGGTCCTTGAGTTGCCCCCAGTTCAAACTGTGCAAAGCCAGTCGGCGCATGATTCTGCACTGCTTTGGGTCAAAGTCAGACACCGGTTCTGCTCCTTCAACCTACCACTTTGGATGACCTGGCCAGGCAATAAGCCCAGGTAGCCCCGAAACGTCTGGAACTGTCCGGAACCTTGCTCCACACCAGCCCAGAGATTGTTTGGGCCAAGCTGACCCATACTCTAGGGTTCAAACAATTGGGGTCATAAAACCAGCGTTATTTACCTAGCGATTGTCACCCAAATAGGGTCAACCATTCTTGTAGTGGGCAGCTTTCAACTGCCCCTGGGAGACACACTTTGAGGGAAGCCATGTTTGAGAATTCGCTGGCTTTCCTGACGAAATCAGTCCCGTTGATTAGCGTGTCTCTGTCGGGGGAGGGGGAGGGGGCAAAGATGGTTGAAGCCACAGACGCCTTTACAGTGTTACAAGAGTCTTAAACAATGTCTTGAACAATAGTTTGAAACATGCTTGAAGCAAGAGGTGCTTAAACTGAAATTAGTATGATTTCATTCAAATCAATTTATAGTTCCACGTTCCTTCGTGTCTAAACAAATTCATTCGCCGGACGAACGTGGAACAAAACTCCGCCTGCCTGCCGGCCCCTTGGGCCCGAGGTGCGGTGTGTGTGCCGCCGGTTCCTGGCCTCGAGCCGCAGATGCAGCGGCCGCTGGCGCGGCGCGTTGCACCAGCTGCTGCAGCTGCCCCGCAGGCCAGCGGCGCGATCCGAGCGCGAGCTCCGAGCCGAAGAGGGAGTGACGCTTTTTGGCGGTGGAAACCCAACAACGGTGACTTACAAATTTGGCTTTTTTGCTTTTGCGGTGAAACACAGACCAGTGACCTA
>CAUJNA010002946.1:244327-271827 GCA_963377175.1 Effrenium voratum | reverse complement strand
ATTCTGGTTGAGTAAGAGGGGGTTTGCCTCATGTTAATGGAGATCTGGGTCACTTTTGAAACAGCTTCACATTGAAGGGTTGAACATGGCGTCCACCCCAAACAAAAACGTAGCGGATCGTGGGGCCTTGTTTGCCCCCAAAGGTGCAGGATGACCCGCTCAAAGGAGGGAGGCGCCATGGGGTCTGCGCGACTTGCGCAAGCGATTCCTGAGCCCGTGGTGGACAGCAAGTCCAGATAGATTGACTTGACGAGCTGATATACCTAGACGAGGAGTGATATGAGGTGACCCTGAATTGGTAGTTCGGATTGGTGGTTTTTGGGGCTTTGAACCCCTGTTTCTTGTAGAGTAAACCAAAGCACCCATTAGAAGGAGAGCTGCTGATATTGGATCCTCGTATTTTTTGGTTGATATCCTTGGAACTCACGCAACCACCAGCTTGGCCGTTTGCTTCGACTTCGAAGTGTTTGGATGAGAAAGACAACTGCAACTGACACAAGACTATATAGGTTGCAACCTTAAGCTTCGGCCACCTGTTTGGTGACCTTACCCGTTTTGCTTGTTTACTGAATTCAAACCCGTTGCACCATGGTTGTAGGGTTCAACCCCCGTGAAAAGAATGGCCTTGGGACCCTATTTGGATGAGTACAATCCTTAGGTAGTGGTGGTTATAGGTACCCAACCATTGTTTGAATGGTGGTAACTCAACCCTAGGGATGGGATTCCCGCCAAGCGACAGGAATGGACCCCTCGGCAGGTGAGCACCAAAGTCCTGGGCGGCGCGGGCAAGATGTTCGAATGTGAGGAGAGCGGCTCGCTAGATAAGACTTTCTGCGGTGTTGCCAAGCCAAACTAAGGAGGAATCTCCCAAAGAAAGCATTTTTCGCAGTACACTTTTTGCAGAATGTTGAGCTTTTTGGGGGTTGGGCTCTTTCAGAGCGGCAGGAACGCGCCTGCGTGGGCGTGTGTGGCACGGGTTCGCGTCTGCCGGGCTCACCAACCTTACGGGTCACGGGTGAGTCCGGTGAGTTATAGTTTTTTTGCATCACCTTTTGGGGCCAATTTGCACCTAGAAGTCACTTTTGGTGGGGTGCTGTTTAAAGGGGAAGTATTGAGGGGCATGAAGATTGCGGATCTATGCAGGATGGGTGCTCTGAGTTCTTGCTCAGAGTTCCGTCTATGTCCGCTTTTGGTGGGCTTAACCATTGGGTATTTTTGGGGTAGAGTGATGCGACTGGTGTGTAATGAGGGGAATACTGGGACATGAAGAACCATTGGCAGGGATGTGTGGAGGGGGATTGTAGTCAGTACTCGTCACAATTGCCCTGCTATCTCCGGGGCTCCCTCTAATCCCTGCACTGCCATCCCGATTTCAGGGCCCAAAAAAAGCAGTTTTCGGGAAAATGCAGTTGCCAAAGGCCAATAATCAACATGTTTAGGAGATCGGCTGACCTGACTAAGCTAAAGGCCAAGAAGAAGTCGGACTTGTTTTTTTCCCCAACAGTCGGTCGGCTCAGTTAGCGTCAAGATCGCCACCAACTAGGTGCCAACAGCAACCATGCCATATCAATATCATTCAATGGAAACCGCAAAGGGATGTGTAAGGACATGAAACACCGAGTCCAGATCCTCCTCTTGGAGCAGTCAGCTCGATGTTTTTCTGCTTCATTCTTTGCGGCTTGATGTCCTTCCAATTGGCGACCTTTCTTTCTTCTTTGGTGTTGCATTTCTCATAGGCGACCTTTGTTTGGGAGCCGGTAGCTCTTCCTGGTTGTTTGGGGGTCAGTCGTTTCCTTCCATTCTTCTCAAAGCCGCCGGTTGTCCTTTCCATTGTATGTTTGTTGCTTCCCCTCGCAGCCTATGGCCACCTGTCGCAAGTCAACGCAAGACCTCGGAGTGTATGGTGCATATGCGTTGATAGAAGTGCTGTGTTTGTTGTATATAGTTCAATACCTTTTACAGTCCAGTTCGTAGACGCCCCCACATGAGCAGCGCTGAAAACTGCAGTTGTTGGCCATGTAGTAGGTGGTTTAATCAGTAGGTGGTTCAACTACCTGATTTCACAACAGTTGTAGTAGAACCTATCTACACCATTACACGCACCAAGCATCACCTCGGGATCGCATTGGTTCACCGCTAAGGCAAAGGTCTGCACAAAGCCTGGCCACATTGCGTGCGCTTTGCCCACAGACTGCTCAAGCAGGCGGGTGGGAGGGCGCTTGGTGTCCTTTGGGGCGACCATCTTGTGGTGGCAACTCTTACCGCTTTGTGGTGACATGTTGGTCTTGGGCGTTCTGTCTTTTTTGCGCAACCAGAGCGGCAGCGTTCATCGGTATCCCTTTTTCCCACCCGGCTTATTCTTGAACAGGCCCAAGCCTTCCATAATCTACGGTAAGGGCAACAAAAGAACCCCAGGTGATGGCCGCAGAACCCAGTCAGTGCCAGGGAACAGATCTGCAAAGATGGGTGTTTGCCTTCTTCTAGATTGGCCATTCACTTCGGGGTCACTACCGGCCTTTCCTAATCACCATGCGGTATTAACTTTTATAGACATGTGTACATGTATGTGCCAGTCATCAGCTTGGCCATTTGTATTGCTAGTGGCGTGCGTGTGTGCGTCTGTGTGTGTGTGTGGCACGCATATGTGTTGTTCATTAAGTTTCTTCATCTAGTTGGTTGCAAATGCGTGTGTGTGTGTCTATAAAACAATAATATACGCGTTGTATTCATTTGCATATAACATGTAAAACATGAATGCACATAGACAAGCAAGCAAACAAGTGAAGGAATATATATATATATACTATTTATGTATAATCATACAAGCACGCTCATATCTTTTGTAACAGTTCTAAGATGGGTTCCACTACCCCCAAACCACTACCATATACCCTTTATATAGTGTCTAGTGGCCATACATCCCATGAAGCCCGGGGTAGCTTCGGTTTGGGGTAAGCGGAACCCAGCTTAGACTCGGACAATTCTTGAGCTGATGGGTGCAAGTGCCAAGCTGACACGGGTTCAGGCAGGGCAACAGCAGAGCCCAAGGGGGCTGGTTCGTCACTCGGGCTTCCCTCGGGCAGCGGGCTGATGCCATCGATTGGCCGCATCGACGTCGGGAGGTGCCGGTGTCCTGGGACCGGGAGGCCTTTGCGAACTCGGAGAGTCGCACCACGGAGAACGGGATCCCCAAGGCCACGGTTTGTTCCGCGTCGGTTTGCTTGGGTGTCGCCCATGTTGTTTGTTTCGTGGGTTTAAAGGGAACCCAAGAAAGCCAGGCAGTTTTTGGGTGGCCCAGAAAAAGGAGACCCAAATGCGGATCGAAAAGGAAAGCCAAAGCAATCCGAAGCCTGGGCCCTTCGTTAAGGTGGCAAAAGGACAAAAGGACATACAAATACAAGGGTCGGTGTTCAGGATCTTCTTTAGAAAGGCCGATAGAATGCCAGTTTCCTTGAAGGCTGATGAAGTGAAGTTGGTTTCAATGAATGGAAGACCTTCGGAATGACAGTTTTTGGAAGCCGGCAAGACGCGGGGAGAACTGACCAGGCATAACTGCTGCTTTTGCCTCCTCCCACCCCAGTTGCCACTTAAAAGGGGGACAGTGCGCCCAGTTGCTGGGCCCCCGACCGCATTCATCCCCACCCCGCCCACCCTTTTGGAAGACTGATTTTATGGTTGTTAGGCCAAACATCCCTACGTAAGATTCACACCCAAATGACCAACTAGCAAGCAACTGCAACGTTCACTCACTTGCCCAAGGCTGACCTTTTGGTTGCCACTTTGGGAGCTTTTGCTAGTCATGCCAACCCAAAACTCCCTTCCCCGCTTTCTAGACCTTTCTTTTTTTTTCTGAAGACCATGGTTGTAGTTGTTGCAGTATACGGAAAGCCTGACTTGTTCTGACCAATCCACAAGTGAGCAATGGTCATCACATCAGCATTGCATCCTGGTCTTTGCACGACTTTTTTACCACTTCAGGAATCAAGCGAGGTGAGCGGCCGATCCTTTGCCTCAGGAGACCGTCTTCTCGGGCAACTTGGTTTCAACGCCCTCGTGCTTGAAGCTTGGCAGCCACGGAACCGCGGGGACACGACCTTGTATGATTCATGTGTGTACATAGAGAGAGAGAGAGAGAGAGCGAGGTGATGTACACATATGTCTTTCAATGGCAGGCATGGTGTGTATAGGGCTATGTACATAATATGATTTATTCATCAAAAAGCGTGCATATACCTATGTATGTATATCTATATCGCAAACTATTCAAGGCTTTGACAAAAGCCCCGGCGCATCAAAGCTAAGCTGCTTAGACAGAAGGAAGAACCATTGTCAAACGTCGGGGGAGAATCAGAATCGCGCGTGTTGTTCCTTCAGACTTTTCCTTCAAACCTGCCCTGATTGCCCCAAGAAGGTGGATTTTCAGTATAGTTTTCCTTTTGACCTTTGCTAGAGAGCCTCAAGAAAAGGCCGGGAAGTCAGGTGCCCCCTGGTGGTGGCTTGGATTTGTGCTCTGGGGATCTGAACCCTTTGCTTCTTGTAGAGGCTCAAAGGGACCTCCCCCCTCCCCCCCCCCCCCCCGCCCCAAACCTTCAAGCCACCAAACCAAACCAAACCATCCCACCTCAACGCACTTCGCCAGAAAACTGGTGAGAAAGAGCCTAACCCAAACTCACCCAACCACCAAACCACCACCCGGCAGCTGAGGAAGAGCCGTGGCCAGCTGCTGCTTTTCGGGGATATGCTCTGGCGCCGGGACGGCGTGCCCTTGGAGTCCGAAGCCCCCGTCGCGGCCCACGAGATGCTGGCGCAGCTGGAGGAGCGAGCCGAAATGCGAAGCTAAGGAGTGGAACACATGGAGATAATCTGTATGTATATATGCTCACTTGCCCAAAGCCGACCTTCTGACCTCTTGGTTTTCCACTTTTGATCCATTTTTAGTAAAGGTCCCAAAAGGTTAGCCGTTTATCTCCTGGTCTTTTGGGCAAGTGAGTATGAATATATTACATGGTCAACCCCCCATGAAGTCCCCACATAGGTTTGGTGATATGGGGGGGGTTTTCATAGGAGTTGGTCCCCTTTAAACGGCGGCCGTTTCCTTTTGGCTTGTCTTGAGTACCCGCCAAGGGGGTCACCAAACACACGGAGTCGATCTCGGCTCAGTGGCGCCCGCTGGATTTCCCGGGTTGTTTCACGGCTTCTCCACCGGAAATAGGGTACCCCAAAAAGGTGTTCCTTTCAGGGTCATTGAACGGGGCTTTTACATGGAAGGTCTTCCTTTTTCGGTGCCCTGGTGGGGGTCGCAAAAGGACAAAGCAGAAGGAGAACCGTTGGTTTATTTCGGGGTGTTCCCACTTCTGACTCGAGTTCCTGGACTTTAACCAAAGCGTTCGGCCTGGTGGCCAGTCCACTCTGGAAGTGAGAAGCTGTGCAGTGGAATCCACACAGAAAAACCTGTCCTGCTTGCATGGCGATATGCCCGTTGATTTCATGAAGGAACACAGGTTAATAGATTGGAATCCTTATTCTTTGCTGGCGAGTCACTGGAAGTTCACTACTTCCTCAGCGGACCTGTCCCTGGGTTCCCTTGCCCTCGCCGAAGCTAGCTGTTCTAGCGGGGGTTCTCTAAGCTTCAGCATCTGTTCGGATGCCTGCCTGATTCATTCAGGCCCTCCCCCACTTGCATATTCCCATATTCTTGTCAATTGGCGAGTCCGAGTTCGGGTCTATGTCATTGGGCTGCTAGCTTTTGTTCACTCGCCTAAACCTAAATGTCCACGTAACTCATATTTGGGGATTTTGGGAATGCAATTGTCGAACCCACTTGAACCAACCCCAAAACCTAAAAAGAATGGGTACCGACAACCCCCCTTGGCACACCCAAACCACCAACCAGCTTGCTGGTGCTCAGTAGGAAATGTGGGAATGAACCGGGTTTCCTTAAAGGAAACCACCAGTTGGATGCTTTGCAAGGGTCATTCCCTGCCTATCACACCAGCAATCGCACAACCGCGTTCGCATTCCATTGAGAAGCAGCAATCGCACTAAACCGCTTTCACTCCATTCCCTACGGGTGACACAACGACCTCACACGACCTCACTCCAAATGGTGGTGTGTGTGGGGAGTAGCCCCCCAACAGAGCATCATGGGGGCTGGGGGGGAGGGGGAGGGAGCCCAAACAAGCCCCAAATAAGGCCCCATGAGAGCACCAGCAGCAACCACCACTTCAGGGCATCCGCTTTCCGCGGAAGCCGGACGCACAGCCGCAGGAGGGCGAGGGCACCTACCTGGGCCGGCGGCGGGGCTTCGGGTCGCGGCGCTGCATGCCGGGGGCCAACCGCTGCCACTGGGCGGTCTGTGCGGAGAACATGGGGCTCTCAGCCGGGGACCACGACGCCAGGCCAGTTGAGCCATGGGGCAAAATCCAAATCGTACCCCCAGTGAACATCCCAATCCCCACTAGAATAGACTAAAATGGGTGGTGCACCTTCCCCAAAATGGTACCATTGGTTTTGACCCTCAGCCAGTTGAGCCATAGGCAAAACTTGTTTGTAAGTGAAGGGTAGCAAGTTGGAACCTCCCAGCCAGAATTCGTTGTGGCCGCCTTTTTTGGGGGTACACCATTTTAGTACCAGGGTTTGATTGTGACTCATTTGGGGGGTACGTACAGGGACAAGGTACGTCAATGACTAGTACGCCAGTTCAAGTAACCCACTGAACGGAGACTTGTAACCATGGCTTTTGTGGGTTACAACCAGGCTTCGTAACCACTTACTAAATACCCCGCCCCTTTAAGTATGGTTGGGGGGTAACGGGAGGGGGAGTATGGTGGACGCTTATGGGGTCGATCTTGCCACTCGGAGGTGTTGCCAATCCTAAATGTCTAACAATTAGGTGGTGATGTTCACCCCGGATTAATATACTGTTCTAGTATGATGTGTTCCCTTCAAGTGATAACCCCCACCCGATCAGAATCAACCAGGGGCACTTAGATCCGGGGTTCCCATTGCCACATGTGGGTGTTTGTTTCGGGGAGGACTACCCTTTTTTGATTTTGCTTCAAGCCCAAATTAGAAAAGAACACCACCCTTTGTTTTGGTCCCCCCCCAAAAAAAGACGAGCCACTTGCGGTGATTTGTTTTTGTCGCGCCAAGTTGTGTGGTGCTTCGTCTCGCGCCAGGACCTGCCCGGCCTGCAGTGAGACCCGGGGCTTTTCCACTCTCTGCGCGTCCTTCGTCAACTCCTTCGAGCCCCTCGGGCTTTGTTCGCATGGTTGGACTGGGGGTAGGTGGGGGGGGGGGAAGGGGGTGATGGGGTGGGTTGGGTTGGGTCGGGTGGAGTGGGGTGGGGTGGGGTGGGGTGGAGTGGGGTGGGGTGGGGTGGAGTGGGGTGGAGGATGGTTCCAAGACAGCCCTTACCTCACGTTTGGGTTGAGTTCCTCCCAAATCAGGAAAAAGAGGATGGGTTCATTCAGCGAGTTTCCGATCCTACGCATGAGTGACATAGGTGTCCTTTTTGGCTGGGTTGCTTGAAAAAAAATAGAAGGCGATTCCTGGTTTGCCTGGTGGTTCCACCATCTACCAGGGCCATCTATTTTCCAGAAAGGAGACCTATGCTTGTGAGGCTACCCCAAGTTGGGGTCATTGAAGGGAAATCAAAGGAAGCACCATGGGGAGTCCCCTCGCTGGGGAGTGAGTCTTTTGGGGTTCAAGGTTCATGAGACGGCGAGTTCCGAGTCCCGAGACTTCCGAAATCAAGGAGCCATTTGGTCAGCCAGAGGTTCTCAAGAGAAGGATCCCCAAGAGTGGCAAGGGCTTCTACCTGGTGCCCCCCTCTACCAACCAACAAGAAAGCTTTGGTTAAAATAAGGGTTCTCAAAATGGTGGACCCCTCAAACAACCAGCTATGTAAACAGACACCCAAACAGGAAACGTTGCCATTTTGGGGGATCCCTGTGTTGGGAAACTCTCATTTGATCAACGCTTTTTTGGGGAGAGAATCGGTCGATGGTTTTCTTCGAGTCTTTTAGCCAGCGATGCCCTCCGAACTTGCAGCGAGCTCATCTGGGGCAAAGCGAGCGTCGACGGAGTAACACGGATCGGGGCATCAGGGTGCTTTCCGTCACCTTTGCCTTATGCCTTTCAAAAGCAGTTCAACCTCATGTTCAAGCAGGAATGGTTTTTAATGGAACTCCCCATGATGGCAAGCCAGGCTCCTTTTGGCAAGACTGGTTTCATACCTCAACCAACATGTATCCGGAAAACTTCCACCCCTCCTGGGACTTGGGGGGGGGGAACGGCGGCAGGTTCCAGCTGCCCGAAATGACGAAGCCGTTGGTGGTGGACATCGAGCTGGAGGCGTGGCCTCTTTCGAGCTGAGAGGTGTCAAGGGGGATGGTTTCTGTCAGATTTGTTCGGTTTTCCGCGAATACTGTGCAGGGGTCACTTTGCCCATTTGAAACATGGCTTTTTCCAGCAAAATAAAGGGACACCACCATTTACAAGGCAATGTTCAGGTGTATAATGTAAGGATCCCTGTTCTGTCAGCTTTGTTCTTTGTTCCGCGAATACTGTGAATGCTGTCCATCCACATACCGTTCACTGCCAGCACCCCCCAACAACTCCAAAGTCCCAAGTACTGTCCAAAAGCAGTGCGAAGCGGGGGGTGATGGAAGAAGTTTGAGCAAACGGAAGGGGCTGAAGGGGAAGACATTGGCAGCCTTTTGCGTAACCTTTGGTTGCCTTTTTCCTTTTTGCGTGTCCTGTATTTCTCCTTAGATGGCAACAAGTCAAGTTGCTGGCCTGGCCAAGATTCGAAGGGGCGGAAGAATTACTTACATGATATCTTCCAAAAGGGTAGTACTAACTAGGTTGAGTTGTTTTGGGTCGGTTTTCTGGAGTGGGGCTGGGTGTACCCTGAGTATCTGAGGGGACGTGTGACAATGTCGTCTCTAACATGTTGGTTTTGAAAGTACTCATTGGCAACTCTGATGACGTTTCACCGAAAAATAAGCCTCAGCAGGACTTAGAACCTTAAAAGGTGTATCTTGTGTTGAGGCTATCCCTATTTTGGTGCCTAAGGGAAGCCACAGGGAACACCACTTGATCCCGTCGGAGATTTGTTTTTTCCTTGGCGGTTGACATAGGAGGCCAAGAAAAGGGTCCCGTTGTTTTTTGTTGTTTTGCGGGGACATACGTTGATTCGAATATCAGAGGGGTGCAAGCTTTCTGGGTATCAACGGAGACAAAGTCTCTGATTACACCCAGCTTTGATACTTGTGGGAGAGGAGGGGTGTTTTGGACATCAGGTGCAATCGGAAGCTACTAAGTCCCTGCGGGTGTGGGGCCTGAAGATGGAAAAAATGGGATTCTAAATGAACTCCCATCCAAGAAAACTCTCTCAGGGTAGAAGTATATACCCCTTGTTCATCCCCTTGGCTTCCCTAGATTCCAGCCCATGTTTTTTTTCTCAGGGGTGTCCTGCCCCTTCTGGGGAGAGGAATGAAAATCTTGACTTCCCTGGTTTCCATCCCACTTCTTCTCAGGGGTACTACCCCTTTTGGGGAGAGGGGTATGAAAATCAGCAGAACTGTGGGGTGCATTTGCACATAAGACTTAGGACTGCGGCGCTCAATGCCACCATTTGCACATGTTGCTTGTCCTTTTGCACATGTTGGCACGTTGCAAGCCAACCATGTTTCAAGGGGGACAAGCTCCAGGCCTTTGTCCTTCCGTTCCTCTTCACCTCCACTGACTTCGAGCAGCGCTGCCTGCCTTTTCGGGTTCTCGAGGAGGAGACTGAGCCGCTTGGATGACTTCATGGGTGTGGGCAGTCGATTTGGTTTTTGTTGGTTGTTGGGTGTGTCGGTGTGTGTGTGTGTGTGTGTGTGTGTGTTTTTTTTCTTTTTTCCCTGAAGGGGTCCCTTTAAAAGGCTGGTTTTTAAAGGGACGCCAAAAAGGCTAACCACCATTTTTGGTGGGCCCCTGAAAAAGGACAGACCCTCTTGTTGCATCTTGTTTGCTGTCATACCAGTTGGCATTTGTTTGTTCTCCGCCTGGCCGCTTTTGTTGAATGGTTCGAAGGATCCGGTTTTTTGCTTTTACTAGGGCTGGTTGGTTGGTTGGTTGGTTGGTTGGGTGGTTGGTTGGTTGGTTGCCTTGCCGCATCCCCGGCATCACCAGCCTCACTTGGCACGAGGGTTGCCTATTGGCTCTGATTAGGGAGACAGTTCGGAGTTGCTGGGGGATGGTTTAAATTAGGGGAGGACAACCAGTCCTATGCAAAAACCAGCCCTAGGAAGAAACAACACCTGGGAAAGCTAAGCGCAACGATCCTTTGCTTGTTTGAATGCACGGATCAGCAAAGTGCTATCCATGGGTTCTTGCCCCTAACCCTACCAGACCCCGAGAGTGGACGCAGGGTAAGATATTCTCCTGTAGCTTGAGAGACAAGGTCTAACGGGTTTGGTTGTTTCTGTTGGGCAATCTTGTTTTTGGCTTTGTTCAGTGTTTTTTTTGTTTTTGCGGGGCAGTGGGGTCCATATTTTCTGTAGAGACAGACCCACATTAAAACAGGGGCAGTTTCCCGCCGTCAGGATCTCGGAAGACACCTGGGGCGAAGAGGACATGAGCGACGGCCCGGACTGAGTTGCCCTCAAGTTTCAAGGCAGGGCTCCCTAGGATGCAAGCAAGCAAACACACAAATAAGCAAGCAAACACACAAACAAGTAAGCACGCAAACACACAAACACACACCAAACGAGCAAGCAAGCAAGCAAACAGACAAACAAACAAGCAAGCAAACACACCAACAAGCAAACACACAAAAAAAGCAAGCAAACAAGCAAACAAACAAACACACAAGCAAGCAAGCAGGTGTGCTTAGCTTTGTTAGGAATCGATGGGTTCCACTGGCCAAGATGGGGTTTATAAACCAGATAGGTCAGGGCCCTTTGGTTTGCAAAGGCCGCCTATAGAGGGAGCATGACAAGATGTTGGATTCAGAGTTGCTGATCTTCAGGCAGCAAAGAGATGTTTAGCAGCGTGATCCAAACTTGTGCTAAGAATTGGTTGTGCTTCTAGGGTTGATACGAGACTAAAATCGATTAAGCCCCAAGGGCAGAATTTATGTTTGGTAGGTCTGTCTCAAGACAGGTGGCGCTCTTTTGGATTGTTTGACTGGAAACCGAAAGATGACTTACCGTTTGTCAGGGTCCCTGATTTCAAGAGGCTCCCTCAAAGCTTCTTTTCTTTGGGATTCTTTCAATTCATCCTTCGACAAGACGTTGACACGTTGAAGAATCACACTTTGTACTACCGCTTGGCATCTTGCCGTACGCATAGTTTGGAAAATAGGTTCAAGTTGTCACGGCATTCTGTGATGCCCACACCACACACCGTGAGAGGTCAACATGGCCAGCTTTGGTATCAGAAAACCGCCGGCCCGTGCCATCCGCCACGCCTCAGGTTCGCAGGACAGCGCCTGAGATCGCCGGTAACGTTTCGCCGGAAGTCAGCAGCCTCCGCAGCCTGTGCGCTTCCATTGGTTGGAATGTGGACCGAAACTGGGGATCTGGCTAACATGTCAGTGTGAGAAGACCCTCATTTGCGCGTCTGTTTGGAAACCTCCAGTCACATGCAGTTGGGGTGCCCATCATTTCCAGCAGAGCTCAAAGCTGGCTCCGTTCGAGCGCGCGGGACATGCGGGACGCAATCTGAAGATTGCGCGCAGGGAGAAAGAACGACCGGCGGAGCATCTGTGTCCTTTTTCAGGTCATGTTGGTTGAAAATGTAGTTCTAGACCTTACCAGTGGCAATTTTTGTTTTAACAGCCACTTGGACCAATTCAGGTGAGCCACGGTCGACATTCACCGACGGATGGTTTGGCAAGCACACAGCTGAGGGTACACTAAAGGACTATTTGCCCACCATGAATGTGTTTTTTGCGTAGGGCTGTGCTTGATCAAATCTGAGCTGAACAACTATCACAAGGCAACTATTCACAATCCATAGTTTCTTTTTTCTGAATAATTATTATTCAAGTATTCAGTATGTTTTCCCTGACGGCCTTGATAACGACAATGGCCTATTGACAGCGCTTGCCCAAAGCCGACCTTGTAACCTGTTCCATGTTGATCTTGCTTTGTCACATGTTCACAAGTCTGTCCCATGGCATGTTTGAGTTATCGTTGTTTGTCTTTGAGGGAGGGCGGGAAACAACGCCCTGTGTAGTGTTCAAAATTCACAACACTTGCTGCAGTATAAACACACACACATATACATGTAAGTTGCTTTGTTTTTTTTCCTTTTTCCGGGGGGGGGGGGGGGCTCGAACGCACTTACACGCCGAAATGAACATATCCAAGGCTTTCTATTTAAAGGGTGGTGATTGTCTGGGGTACCTGTGATGGTCCCTGCATAATAACTGTATTGCTCGTTCTTTCATTCAGATTTGTGTTGGTATGTGCCTTCGGAGAACGTAGGATCTTAGATTCGGTCGGACTCATGATGCTGATTTTGAGGAAGGTATGTTGATTGCAGTCTTCCTTGCAATTTCCTTGCACCATACCCTGCAGAGAAATAGAACCCAGAACTGACATGATTCAAACTTGCAGATCATTTGAACCGTGCCTCATAGCTTGGAAAGGCCATTCCTTGCCTGAGACCTTCCCCTCTCCAGGCCATCCCAGCGGCCTCAAAACTCGAAGGGATTGGCCCAACCCTCCCCAGCCTCCCAGCTCCCAACCCCCCACCTCCCCAGCTACGCCACCCCACCCAACCCAACCCCCACCTCCCACCCCACCCCACCCACCCCACCGCACCCACCCCATCCGGGAGGCGGCGCCGGCGCCCTCGCTGGGCCGGCGCCTGGGCCGCGCCCTGCGGAGCCGCCTGGTGGGGGAGCTGCAGAGCCGCACCGAGGCGCCGGCGCCGACTCGGGCGTCGCCGGGGCAACCCCCCAGCGAGCGAGCGGGGGAAACCGAAGAACGTCCTGTTGCTGCAGAATATTCTCCCTCCCTGAGTTCCTGGACTATATATATATATATATTTTTGGGACGACCAGTTGAGTGGTGACTAGAAAGCTAGGACTTTGTTTGGCCAGTCCACTCAGGAAGTGTCTTCAAGCTTCCAGGCTCACGGTGTTTGGGCATCGTCTTGGACTTGAGTCAACTGGGTGTTGCAAGGGGCAGAAGATTTGTTTCCTGTCCATGTTGGGTTTTGCAGAAAATCTATGACTATTGGACATATGTGTTTTTTGTTGTTCCCAGGGGACTTGAGCAAATGGAGGAAGAAGGGGGGGGGCATCCTGAAAAAAGAAGCTCCAGGGAAGAATTGCCGGATAAAAACTCCGCACGAGAAAAGCCGCTCACAACCACCTTGAACCGAGAAGAAGAAC
The DNA here is from genome assembly GCA_963377175.1 of Effrenium voratum. Classification (NCBI taxonomy): domain Eukaryota; class Dinophyceae; order Suessiales; family Symbiodiniaceae; genus Effrenium; species Effrenium voratum. The sequence continues at coordinate 258,434 of CAUJNA010002946.1, read as the reverse complement.
CGCCCCTAGTAAACCCACCTAAGAAGAAGCACCAACGGGAAGGCCATTGAAGCTATACCGAGTACCCAAATTCAAGGGACGTGGGATTCCTGAGATCCTCTGGTTCTCGGCCAAAAGCCGAGGTAGAGTTTGGGCAGGTAAACGCCTTCGACTTGTAATTAGCTTCGACTCTGCGTTGGAAGTGCAGACCGTCAATGTCGGGTTTGTGAGGCCAGTGGAGAATTGGAGAAGCGTGCGCCAATCTTCGAGCATTTGCCTGATTTTCCCTGGTTCGGAGACGCTCCTTTGGATTGTACCTTTGTTGGTGTTGACAGCGCAAGAGACATAGGCCATTTGAGGCTGCATTTATTTTTATGTTAAGAAGGCTGGGTCCCCTCGCCCCCCAAGGGCTGTGCCTCTTCGTTTTGCTGTTGATTCGAAAGTGGTCGTGCTTGGAACTTCCTGAACAGACCTAAAAACTACAAGTTAGCCAGTTGTCCCTGGAAGTTCCCTTGAAGAAACCAACAAGTCACAAGTTAACCAGTCCCCGAAGGGAAACCACGAGTATACCAGTGGGGTTCAACTCCCATGAACAGAAATCGCCCAATCCTGAGAAGCAAACAATGGTGGTTGTGTGAACCCACTCCATTGTTTCAAGTGTTTTTGAATCCCAGCGGGTGGCTTAGCCCATTGTTTCAGTGATGGTATCTGAAGTTTTTAGGGATCGTCTTTGTAGGAATGGTATGGAACGGCGGTTTTTCTCCAAGGGTGGCTTTGTGCAGAATTTCAGTATCTGGATCCCAGGGACTGGACGGTTTTTTCTCCTTCCCAGTGGGCGTGGCTTCCCAGTGGCCGCTTTGACCGTAGGTGGACCTCCGTGACCTGCGGCTGGAGCTTCATGGCCTAGGGGGCGAGGTGATCTTCAGCACCTCGACAGAGGAACTCAAAAGACACCTCCACGGTTGTTGGATCATTGTTGTTATTTGTTTCTGTGTTTAGGTGTTTTTGACATTGTTCGTGGGGCTGTCTGCTACAAACAACATTTTTCTTCCATGCTTAGGGAAGAAGCTTTGTGGGGACCCCGGCTCTAGATAGAACCCGTTCTATTAGTGGTAGAACACCTTCAACAATGGCCTGAACCCCCCACAAAAGGAATTGAAGGAACACCCTCATCTCTCAAATTCAACCAGGGGTGTATGAATTTGGTCAACATTAGTGGGGACCCGTGGAGGGGTCGTTGTTAGATGTTCCATTCAGGATTCGGAAGTCAACTGTCCTGAAAAACCACATCCCCATTGCAACCCATCCAAACACAATTGTTGGTTTCCCCAAGTTCACCACGGGATTGGCTGTTTTTTTTTTTTGTTCCCTTGCCCCAAGACTTGCAGGGCCTTCAGCAGGCCCTATTTCGGGTCCAAGCCCTTACAATGCAGATGCAGGCCACTCCGTTTGTCCTTTTTCCGTTTTCGTTTGTGTTCCCAGGAAACATGGGTTTCCGACCACCCAAAACCAACATGTCCAGGTCTTGACTACCTTTCGGGCTGGTTGCAACTCGGTCATGCCGCAATGCCTTGATTGGGTTCTGATGGAAACGCGATATTCCAAAAACATAGCGTCATGACCCTAGATCATGGCTACGTGACCCTTTGAAAGGTATAAACGTAGAACATCGTAGAGCCCGAAAAAGAGGGTCTCCCAAACCGAGACTCCTGCACAAAATGCTTGATTTTGGGTTCTTGTAGGAAAATACTCACCCTGTGTGGTACACCATGCGGGGAGTACTTCCCGGAATGCGCACGAGGTATTGGCTCCTTGGCGCTGGAGCGGGACACGGAGGGTGGCGACACCACCGCGTGGTGCCAAAGGGGCGTCCGAGGGTTGGTGGGGAGACCCTTTTTCGGGGAACCAGCCGCCTGGAGAGTTTTCCCATGTTGAGCCTTACATTGGTGCGTTTTGTTGGGCGCATCATATGGCTGGGAAGTGGCGTCGCTTATGGGCGGGGCACAATGCGAACGAATCCTTCTCTCCTTGCACTGTGGCAGCTTGGTGGGGTTCAGGTTTATCCCGGAGACGCGATGCGAGTTGCGTGGCGTGTGGATACACCGCCATGCCACGATGCGGTTAACCGCGCGTGGTCATCCAGCGGGTCCGGATGCATTTGGTGCTGAAGCTGGAGATTGAGAAGCCCTGTGCGAGATGTTCAGCGGCCATCTCGTGCACAGGTGCATTCAGTTCTCTGACAAGGTTTGTCTCATTTGGGCGGTTCCCGGCCATGCAACCCAGCAATTGTTTTCCTCAAGGCGGGGTTGGTGGGAAGACCCTTTTTGGGAACGAGTTTTCGTTGCACCAACCCAACACGGCAGCCTGGAAACCACTCCTTGAGTTGGGAACCATGTTTGTTTAGTGTTACAACCACGTGGAGAGTGGGTGTTTGTTGGGGGGGATACTTTTGAAGGGCCGGGTTGAAATGGAAACCAAGAACCGAAGCCAATTCTGCCGGCTCCCCTAGTTTGCGCCATATATATATATATATATGTATATTATATATATTTTTGGGATCCCCACCCCCTCGAAAATGGAATATGAGGGGGGGCGTGAGGTAGGTTTTGGATTTTTTCCATTCCATGTTTGCTGGCTTGGAGGGGTGCGGTGTGGAATCCCGCGTTGGGGAGGTCCCAGTGGAAATTGGGAAAAAAAGCACCTGCGGGAGGTGAGGTGCTTTTTCCAATTTCGTGTCGGGGGGCAATTTTCCGATTGCTCTTGCAGAGCTGGAGAGGGGGGGCCGATTGTAGCATTTTCTACGGATACAAACACCTCCCCTCCCCTCCTTTCCATTTAAAAGGGAGGGGGAATCGGGTGTGGAAATCGGGGGGGAAAGGTGCATTTCCTGCATCCCGTCAAGCAAAATCCACCTCCCCCCTTTTAGGCGTCCGGTGCCGACAACCGTTTTTTTCTTCACAGGGATCACATGTGGACTTGTCTACGATGTTGAACTTCTTTGCAAGGTTGAGAGTTGGGCTGGCCAACGCTACGTGTTTGAGCATGTTTAAGACACTTCTTCGACAATGGTATGATACAGCCTGTTCACTGTGCCTTGGATTGTTTCAAATACTCCTGCCACGTCTGGCGTCGCCAGGTGGGCTATTTGTAGTATTATCGGTAAAGCAGCTGCATAGGTTCTGAAGAACACAACTCATTAGGTCAAGGTGCTGTTTCGCTTTCCCTAAGGGAAGTGGCCATTGGCAATCTGCACATTTGTAGGTGCCCAGACTCCCGGAATATTTTCCAAAAAGTGGATGGGAAAGTGGCAGGGTTGCCATGTCTCTTTTTGGAACCTCCAAAAGTGGCAGTGTTGTTGTTGAAACCCAGTAAACTGCATTTTTTGAAGGGGAAATCCTGTGACCCCTGAGTTGTTTTCCGAATTTTGCCAATTCGGCCCCGGGTTTTGTCGAATGACCTGAGGTGAACTTGGATTCCGTGGCAGTGGAGGTGGTCTCTGGAGGCGCAGCGTCAGCTTCTTGTGGGCCACCTGGAGGGGTTCAATCGTTTAACCCCTATTTGGGTGCGCGCGCATTTTGGGCTGGAGGCCGCTGCGGGGTTTTATGTTCTTTAGCGGGGACTCTGAAAAAGGGAACTTAGGCTTGTCCTCAGGGCCTTTGCGGAGGAACTCCAATCAACCATCGACTCAACGATCCCTAGTTAAGTTAGGCTCATTCCCGCGGTTTCCAGTGCGCAAGAAGCAGTCAGCACACTGGACCCAAGTTGACAAACGACAAAAATCCGCCGGAACCGTGGGCGCAGAGCATCAGTTTCAACTCTGGATTGTTTTAGGCAGCATAGGATGACAAGGGTAGAGAGCTGCTTGTGTTGCCTTTGCTTTTGATTTCTGCCCTTTAATTCCAGAGAATTCGGAGCAAGGCTGATGGTGCTTCAAGGGAGATCCAAGGGAGATCCAAGGGCGACCGTTTCCCCCAGCAAGCAGGTAATTACCATGCAGTACCACCAAACCTGTCAGACGCCTTCTGGCCTGTAGGGGTTGAACATGGTTGAAGAAGCAGCCATTTGGTGGTGCTTGTTTGGCTTTCCTTGGCCAAAACCCTAAACCATTTTTTTCTTGGAAGGCTTGACTTTCCAAGTGTTGTTTCGTTTTTCCAGCCATGTCAGGGTTTCAAAGCCTCAGTCGTCAAATCAGGCTGTTGCACATGAGGTTCGGTCAAGTTTGCCGGGAGTCTATGGTCAATTTGCGGTTCGGGACACAGGATATGTTTAAGCCCACATGCGCCATTTCCCAACTTCTTCCAAAAGGTTTAAACTTCCTAAGTTTGCGCTGTCGTCTTTGTTCCGGGAAAACTTGTTGCCCAAGATAACGTGAAATTAACTGGCGGAAACCCCAGGATTCCGAACCAGGATTACCACAAGGCTCGGTCATCATCTCTGATGATACACATGGCACATTCAACTGTTCTTTGCCGGTCCGCTTATTGCTGAGCATGTCGCATGCACACGTTGGTTCATCATCGCCTTTACTCGGTGCTAAAATCCGCCAGCATGAATCCACAGGAGATGGATAATTCCTTGATTGTTTGGGCAAGGTGTAGCAACTCCACCTCGAGGGTTGCAAATGGTTGCATTCTTGAGAGTTCCTGATTTCGGTTTGATGATGAAGTGATTCCCAATTCTTATCCGATCCCCACCCCCGTATCCAACACCCAGCTTAGAAAAACTTTTGATGCCGCCCAAATATATATACTGCCTTGATCCGGGCGACACTCCTGGGCCTCCAAGTTCGATTTTCTTGAGGGATCCATGACACCTTCTGCGCAGAAACGGCCCCATGTTGAAAGGGGCAACTTACATTTGAGTTGGCTTGCGCTCAAAACACTAATCAAAAGATTAGAGTGGATGAAGCTCGAAAACCGCGGCAAAGGCTTCTTTGGGTTTCAGGCACCCTGCAAATTGGTGTCCTCATTGTGTCTTCAAGGGCACGCTCGCCAAAAGGTCGGTTTCCTTTGGGTGTCCTTTTGGTGCCATCCAAAAAAGGGGCAAGCCCCATCTTGAGACAGATCTCAGGTTTCCAGCAACACATCAAACAGCCTACGGACATATTGCCACTGATTATATTTGCGGTAGTTGTCTGCTGCTTCTGAGAGGACGTGAGGGGACGGAACCCCAATTCCCCACAGGTCAGACAATCTCGTTTGCTACTCATATCCAGTACGGGTCAGTTGGCTAACTTCTCAACTCCCGAAGTTTCCAGGAGGGTTTCTACTACCTCTTAATCACCCCAAAAGACAAAGTTGGGTTGTGCACCATGCAGACCCTTTCTCAAGATACATATATATATATATGTATATATATATATATTACAAAAGTCCAAAGAGTTGTTCCAGTCAAGAGAGCCACACAAACATCGGTGTCGTTCGCCAGGTTTTTTTCGATTCTGAACAACCTCGAAGGCCGGCCTGTTCAAACACCATGTTTCATTGATTCATTCCAAAGGCGCTGACCCAACCAAGAAGCTCGGGAAGTTATAATATGAGCGCATGAGGTGAAAGTCAAGCCTCTGAGACCCTGTCACTTTCGGGCCAGGTGGCCACCAGACGCTGCTGGAGCACTTGGGCCTGCAGGCCATTCTGAAAGGCCGGGGACAGAAGCGCCACCGAACCCCTTGAGGTAGGGATGCTTTTCGGGCGTTTCGTCAGGGTCAAGGGTGTCACTTTACAACATTTCAACGCATAGGGCCTTATTGGCCAATGAACTCCCCAGAAGATGTTATTGACTTGCAGAGAGCGGGTTTCTTCAAGCATGTGTTGGTTTCAGGGTCAGTTTCGGGTGTTTGTCAGGGTCGAGGGTGTCACTTGAAACGTTTGAATGCACAGGCTTGACCCAGCTTGGCAAACCCCGACCAGCACAAGTTGGACGCTGGCTGCGGCTCTGTGAGAGTTGGGCAGCGCCCAAGCCTTATTGGCCAATGAACTCTGAAGATGAGCATGACTTGCGGAGAGCAGGCTTCTTCAAACATATTTTGGTTTCAGGGTTAGTTGCACATTCCATGCCATTCTGTGATTTGGCAGTGTGTTCCATTCTCCCTTGAATGCCCCCTGCCCGGCCAAGGATAGGCTTGCAGGCGCAGGGCCTGGCCCGGGTATCCCTGTTAGAGGTGTGCTTTCCAGTAGGAAGGGACTTGAAGCGTAAAATGCTAGTGCCCTCCCACCAGAAACGATTCCAACACTTCTATTTGTTGTGCTACTAACCTTTAATGCAAGCCTTAAGCCTTGAGGCAGACAAGAGTATTTGCAGGCGCTTGCACACGGCAAGGGCACAATCATTTTGGGAGAGTTCAGTGTGCCCTTCTGTTGGTTTAAAGGGAGCAGGAAAAGAGCCAATGCACACCAGGCGCGAAACCCCAAAGCCTTGGCACTGGAAGGATACCACGGTGGTCCACAGCATGGGCTCGAATGGCCGGTTCCATGTTAATTGGTGGGAGGATACCACTTGCCTTGCGATGTTCTTTGAACCCTTGTTTGCTGGGATATTTACCGGGGCTCCATGGTATGTACTAGCCGTATTTGCCACTTGCTTTCTTGCGATGTGGCTGTGGGTCAAAACCAATGGTACCATTTTTGGATAGGTGCACCACCCATTGTAGTGGGGATTGGGGATGTTCGCTGGGGGTACAGGATTTCCCATAGCCACACGGCTGTGGGTCACAAATTGGTACCCATGGGTTGCTCTGGTAAATGGACGCATGGACCAAAACGCAGGGTCCTTTGCCGGGAGATTGGTGTTGACCCATGGCCATGTTGGTGGAACCCCAGGTGGCCAGGAGGGCGAGACCCAAGAGGAGGGGAGTGGGCAGAGCTTTGTGGTTTGTCCGCGTGTTTAGTATGATGGATGATGGGTTTCTGTAAGGAGCGCCGTTTTTTGTCGGGTTTCTGTAAGGAGCGCTGTATTTATTTTAAACCGTTTGCGTGCTGTTGGTTTTTAGTTTTACAAATTGTCGCAGCCTGCGGCTTGTCGTGCCTGTTGCAGCTTTTCATGGCTTTCCATGGCCTCAGCCAAAACCAACACAGCCCATTGCAAACCCACCCAAAACTTGCATACACGCAATACCAACCTTAGCACCGCCTGATTTCTAAACCAACCCTGAACCCACCCTAATCCACCCTGAACAAACGCTTAACTCCACCCCCCAACCCCATGCAAAACGCACTATGAACCCATTCCACACCCAATCCCTTAGCCAAGCTGAGCCTAACCAGGCCCAGATTCCCGAACCCAAACCAACCCTTCACCCCTACCAGCCTTCAGACCAAGTTGAGCCAGCCCTAGAATAAATTCCTAATTTCAAAAAACAAAACCCCTTAAGTCGGGGATATCTCAAGCCCACCTGAAACCAACCCCTCCCCTCCCAGCCACGTTGCCGCGGAACCCAGCGGAGGCCCTGACTTGTGCATTTGAGCCACCTAGTTAGGTTCAAGGTGGGAGCAGGGAGCTCACTGTACAGCATCTTTATCCTGTGAATGCAAATCAGTGGACCTGTTCTTGACCCATGCACTGCATTTAGACTTTGGGGGGCCTAGAGTGCTGCTTCCAGCGGTTTAGCGCTTGTTGATATCTTCCGGTTAGTGCATTCCAACCGCTAAAACAGACATCGGCAAGGGTTGCACCTCTCTTCTGACGTTCGGGTCATTGGGTTCCAACTGAGACGGGTTGATTACGCGAACGACTCTGGCCAAAAGCAGAACTTCTGACACGAACCAACGCTCATTGCCAAGTGAGTCGGCAGATAAGAGTCTGACCCCAATTGAAAAGGGAGCCTCTGCACGTCCATGCGCAGTTATAGAGGCTTGGCCCGTTTTAGGACAACGAAAAGACACAACAGCATTTGTTTTGGTGTCCACACATTCCACATTGTATTCTGATACATTCCAATATGTTGTTTCTTTACTTGTCCATTTGTCTGATGTTGGGGGGGGGGGGGGCGGGGACACAAGAGTCACCCATATCCAATAAACTGGGCAAACCCCTTCCACCAGGGTTTGGGAGTTCGGGTTCTTCCCTTTCGCTTCTCCCTTTCGAACAAGCTGATGCTCAAACAGATTTCGATCAGCCCTGGCGAGGGTTTGGGTTGTTTCTAACACATGCTGTATGTTCTTGAGGGTGCCCTTTGGTTCGGTTCAAAAGGACGCCAACCGGAAACCGAAAACCCGCCGTTTTCTCGAGCCTCTTCGGTTGCACCCGGCGCCGACCTCTATCTCGAGCCAGGACACCACGGAGCTTCAGGTGGTGCTCTCAGAGATCACGGACTTCCCACCGCAGCTGGCGGCCACGCCCGCGGCCCTCCAGGCAAGGGCTTCGTTTCGGGCTTCTCGCGCGGCGAGGAAAGGCGGCACAGGGGTGGCTCTCTCTCCCTGAGTTGCTGGACGCTTGGTTGCTATTCAAATTTGGGTTGGATCTTCAACACCTTCGACTTGCTCTGGGCAAATTGTACCTGGAGATTCAAACGTCAAGGAATTCCTGGTCATTCTCGGCATTGACTCTGTTTTGGACGCAACCGCCCGCAAATTACCGCAAACGCCTAGAAACAGGAAACGCCCGCAAATTGCCGCAAAACGCCCGCAAAAAGGGGCAAACGCCCGCAAAAAAAAACGCAAAAACACGCAAAACGCCTAAAACGCCTAAAACGCCTTGAGAACCAGAACGCCTAGGAATTCCTCGGCATTGGAATCTCCAGGTATGATTTGTCCACTAATTGACTAGCTTCAAGTTAAGGTGGCCAATCGTGTAAAGTGTTGAATACCCAAGAAAGGATGCCAGGCAGGGAGGTCAAAGTTTGTTTCAGGTCCCCTATAGTTCAGAACCTAGCGTGGTTCGGCCTTTGGGGACCAACAACCAGCAAGTCTGTTGCAGGAGTTGCAAATATGTTGCTTGTGGCTCATGTACATAATATCTTGCTTTAGGCTTGACATGGATTCCTTCATAAACAGGAGGCACGGGCGAGTCCCTATACAGTAAATGATGAAGTCTGGGGACCCTCTTAGCCAAACAGCCATTTGCGGGCCTTTTTCAGAAAGCACTCAGGTGAATGTAAAAGGGGGGGGGTTCTTTTGGTTTGGACGAGTCTTGTTCTGAGTGCACACCAAGTAGTCCCGGTGTTTTGTGTCGGGGAGTGAGTGTGAATGTACATCGCTGAGCCCTCGCGCCTGATGGCCTTGACGGCCTGAGTCGGATTGCTCGTATGGTTGCCTGTCTTGGCTTTTGGGGACGTCTCCTTTCCACGGGGCTGTCTCGCGCCGAGTTCCTCCGCTCTCACGGAGCGAACCGCCCGCTAGGTGCTGAAGGACCTGGTGGATGTGCGGGGACCAAGGGTGCCAATGCCTCCCGAGCGATTGAGGGCCCTCGAGCCGTGCTTTCCACAAATCCCTTCGTGTTCATGTGGGGGGCCTGGGACTCACTTTGGTTCAGGTTGCCATGAAATTGCTGTCTGCGATTGGTGTTCAGCTAGTTTAAGAGGAGAGGATCATTAGCAATTAGTGTTGCCAAGTGGAGGTGTTTGGTTTCTGCGTGCAGGTCTTTGAAGAAGCGCGATGGTCCCCAAACATGTGAATTCGTTTAGACGCCACAAAGTGGCGCCTAAACACAGTTCCAGTTCAGCAACCAAGCTATGTTCATTCTGCCAACAGGGAAGGATGTTCAAGCACGCTCCAACATGCACATGGATATAAGGTTGTTTTGTTGTTGATGCCTGCTTTAACATCTCCACTTCCTCGAGCCGATTTGGGTGTCTTCTCGCTTGTAGGTTGCCGCTGTGTGCGAATGACCAAGGGAAGCCTAAGATGGTGGCCTCGTCAACTCAACCACTAACCTTGCGTGGCAAACATCAGCTTCGTAGCTTCGAGCATGTGTGGGGAGCTTCGTTTTCTAGACGTGCTATATCTACTTGATTACGCGTAGTCACAGTCAATTGTTGGTGGAGCATGTGCCCAGCAAACAAAGCGAGATGTACAGGGTAAAATCCACGCAACAGCCGGGGAAGGAATCGTCTGTCTTGGAGCGCCGGCCAAAAGATATGTAGAATCCAAAGAGGCAACGGCTGAACCCAAATGCGGGACGCCAAGCCAAATTCACATTCTGCTTGCCAAGCTGAAAAAGCAAGTGCCAGGACCCCCAATGGCTCGCAAATAACCCCAAAACAGCCATTGAGGTCATTCCACAGACCATTTGCCATTGGGGTCCTGGTACGGGTCAAAGTTCACCACCAGGGGACCGCAGGTTTGAGTCCTTGTTTCCATTCCCCAGGCCAACCCATTTTGAGGGTTACCCGATTTTTGACCCACAGCCAAGTAGCTCTGGTTTTCCCCAGAAAAAAACAAGTGAGTAACCAGCTGCTTTTCAGTGTCGATTCATTTTTTGGGTGCTATGAGCCATTTTGAAGAACATCTGCTGGAACTCTGGTCTCTCCAGGTTGTGGCCTTGCGCTGAGGCGTACCTCCAGGGCCTCAGCGCCGGCCGCGCGCTGCTGCGCACCACCCTGAAAGATGCCCCGGAGCCCCCGCTCACCCGCGAGGCGGGAGGTCCCCGAATCCGCGAATCCGCGGAGGATGTTAGGGGAAAAAATGGCCAGCGGAAACCTTTTTTAGGTGATTTTGTTAGAAATAGATGGCGCTAGTTTTGCTTGGTTTTACGCCGTTTACCAGGCTCAGGTTTTTTTTCCCCGAAGGTCACCTATGCTTTTACTGGGATAGGGTCGTACTTATAACTTGAGTTATAAGTTACTACAAGTGGACTTATAACGTGGGACAAGTGGACTTATAAGTTTGCTAAGTCCGAGTCCTAGTTATAAGTTACTTGTCTAGGGTTAACTTAGATAGGCCCACTTATAAGTTCGAGCTAAGTTCCGGGCGCCGGGACTTAGAATGAACTTAGCTGGAACTTAGTCTTTTTGCACCATTTTAGGAAAACAGCTTTTTGGCATCCAGCGTTTGCGGAGCAATGCCCAAAACGAGTTTGCCTCGCTGAGGCTTGACGCGCGTCCTCATGCGAAAAAAGCACGCGCGCTTTACTCCTGACGTGTCGCAAAGCACATTGCTGAACACGAGTCCAAACCTTACACCGGGCGATGCGTGCGTATATTTTGTCGAATACGACAGGTCGGCATATCTCCATATCGCAGCGGCTGGTCGGCTCAGACTGCACTCGCGGCTGGCCCGCGCAGACTGGTGCGCTCAGACTGCACTCGCGGCTGGCCCGCGCAGACACCCAGCGGCTGGTCCGCTCAGACTGCACTCGCGGCTGGCCCGCGCAGACGCTCTGCGCTCGCGGCTAGCCCGCGCAGACTCACATCGCGGCGGGCCCGGTCATATAGCGGCGGGCCCGCTCAGATTGCACTCGCGGCTGGCCCGCGAAGATCCACAGCGGTGGGTCCGCTCGAGCTGCAGTCAGACTCCAGATACAGACTCCAGACTCCACACTCCAGACTCCAGACTGCAGAAGACTCCAGACTGCAGACTCCAGACTGCAAACTCCAGACCGCAGACTGCAGACTCCAGACTGCAGACTCCAGACTGCCAACTCCAGAATCCCGACTGCAGATTCCAGATTCCAGACTGCCAACTCCAGACTGCACACTGCAGACTGCAAACCCCAGACCGCAGGCTCCAGATTGCAAACTCCAGACTCCAGACTGCAGACTCCAGACTGCAGACTGCCAACTCTCGAGAAAAAGGACTGCAGAGAGACTCCAGACTGCAAGCTCCAGACTCCAGACGGCAGACTGCAGACTCCAAACTGCCAACTCCAGAATCCAGACTGCAGACTCCAGATTCCAGACTGCCAACTCCAGACTCCAGACTCCAGACTGCAGACTGCCAACTCCAGAATCCAGACTGCAGAGCCCAGACTGCAGACTGCGGACTTCAGACTGCAGACTCCAGACTCACACTCCAGACTGCAAACTCCAGACTCCAGACTGCAGACTCCAGACTGCAGACTCCAGACTCCAGACTGCAGACTCCAGACTGCAGACTGCAGACTCCAGACTGCAGACTCCAGACTGCCAACTCCAGAATCCAGACTGCAGACTCGAGATTCCAGATTCCAGACTCCAGACCCACAATGACTCCTGACTCCAGGATCCTGATCATTTTGTGGTGGAATTCGGCCACGGGGCCAAGTTAAGTTATGTTAAGTCGTGGTGACGCAACTGGGCCTCACGGGGAAAGTTTGGCAGTTAAGTTGATTGAGTTACAATAGGGACTCCACGGCTCCACACGACCCGCCCAGGTTAAGTTAAGTTAAGTTTTGTTAAGTTCGAAAAAACTGCGCCGGCCTTTCCGGGCTTTGGGGCGGGGCTGTCTGGATGCTGGATTCTGGGGTCTGGACTGTGAATTCTGGAGTCAGGAGTTTGGATTCTGGAGTCTGGAGTTTGCAGTCTGCAGTCTGCAGTCTGGAGTCTGCAGTCTGGAGTCTGCAGTCTGGAGTCTGGAGTCTGCAGTCTGGAGTCTGCAGTCTGGAGTCTGCAGTCTGTCTGTGGAGTTTGCATTCTGGAGCCTGGAGTCTGCAGTCTGGAGTCTGCAGTCTTGGTTCTGGAGTTGGCAGTCTGGAGTCTGCAGTCTGGAGTCTGGAGTTTGCAGTCTGCAGTCTGGAGTCTGCAGTCTGGAGTCTGCAGTTTGGAGTCTGCAGTCTGGAGTCTGCAGTTTGGAGTCTGGAGTTGGCATTCTGGAGCCTGGAGTCTGCAGTCTGGAGTCTGGAGTTCGCAGTCCGGAGTCTGCAGTCTGGAGTCTGCAGTCTGGAGTCTGGAGTTCGCAGTCCGGAGTCTGCAGTCTGGAGTCTGCAGTCTGGAGTCTGCAGTCTGGAGTCTGCAGCCTGGAGTCTGCAGTCTGGAGTCTGCAGTCTGGAGTCTGCAGCCTGGAGTCTGCAGTCTGGAGTCTGCAGTCTGGAGTCTGCAGTTTGGAGTCTGCAGTCTGCAGTCTGGGAGTCTGCAGTTTGGAGTCAGCAGTCTGGATTCTGGAGCCTTGATTGAGTCTTGCAGCCTTTCATCCGCGCACTCACACTCCAAACATGCAAAAAATCGCAAAGTGCCATCAGACCACCGCTTCAAGTGCCATCTCGAAATAAAAATCAACGCCGAAAAATTCCTCGGCGGACCAGCCGCCAGCGGACAACCGCTTCAAGTGCCATCTCGAAATGAAAATGAACGTGGCAAAAATAGCTTGGCGGACCGGCCGCCAGCGGAACCACCGCTACAATGATATATCATCAAACGAGAAAGCAAAACGGGCGGACCGGCCGCCGGCGGAGAAACCGCCCCATGCGACTATATTAAGGCGGACCGGCCGCCAGCGGAGACACCGCTATAGAAACGATTATCGCACAACAACATTCAACCGAGTCAATCAGTGCAAAAAATTGCTCCGGCTCCATCGAGCCAAGCGTGCGAAGCAGCGCGAACAAACAGCGTAAACTGCATGTGCGCGCGCCTGCCCTGCTGCGTTGAGTCACACGAAAATGTGTGCTTTCCAGCGCGTAATGCTTCATCACTGCCATGCTTCAAAACGCATGTGTTTGCCAACTCAATGAACTTAGAATGAACTTAGCGGACTTAGAAAAACCTCTTTTCTAAGTTCAAGATGAGTTACTTATAAGTCCAAGCTAAGTGCTAAGTCACTTCTCCAGCGTAAGTACGACCCTATCCCAGTAGGACTCCAAGCTGATGTTCGACATCAAAGATAGTGCTGCAATGAATTGCATGGACCATCGTTTGCGAATGAAGGGCTGTGCTACCTGCTCCAAACTCGCTTTGGGGGGCGCAGGTGAGCCACAGTTGTGCCTTTTGTGTGGGCGGGGAACGTCCGGGGTTTGTGGTCGGGAAGCTGAAAAACTGTGAAGTGGATACCGCAGGCTTACTTCAGGCCGCGCCTCAGGGCTTGCTTCAGGGCCTGCGGGCCAGCAGAGAGAGGGAAACGCGACGCCCGAGAGCCTTCTGGCCGTGTGTGCGGCCCTCATTAATCCATGACCCCTCCTAGAAGCGCCTCATTGACACTTCCCAAAGCCACGAGCTTGCGAAGCTTGGAGCTTCCCGACTCCCGGACCCCTTCAGGCCGCGCCTCAGCGCTTGCTTCAGGGC
>CAUJNA010002946.1:192500-244227 GCA_963377175.1 Effrenium voratum | reverse complement strand
CACACCCACACCCACACCCACACCCACACCCACACCCACACCCACACCCACACCCACACCCACACCCACACCCACACCCACACCCACACCCACACCCACACCCACACCCCCACCCACACCCCCACCCACACCCACACCCACACCCACACCCACACCCACACCCACACCCACACCCACACCCACACCCCCACCCACCCACCCACCCACCCACCCACCCACCCACCCACCCACCCACCCACCCACCCACCCACCCACCCACCCACCCACCCACACCTGCCGCCGAAGACGCGCCGCAACCGCGGGAGCCCTGCGGGTGCTGCCGCCGCGGGTGGTGCTGCCGCCTCCGGCGCAGGTCGGGCGCAGGCGGGACTTCATCTAGAAGCTGCGTTGCGCTTCCACCATGAACGCTGACTGATTTGCTGGTTTTTCTACATTATAAGGTCAGATTGGCTCTTGTCAAGTGCCCCCTCCTCCTATAACGCGAACCTGCCACATGTGACAACCTTCAGTTTCGGCACGGAGAGAGAGCAAGAGTGGTGGATCATACCTTTTCTACAGGCGCAGCTCCAGGAACAGGAGCTCGAGGGCCTTCGCGCGGATGTCCAGCGTCTCAACCAGGAGGCCCGAAATATGAAACAGAATTCGGATTTTTTCACCGCAGCCGCTTTAGAAGAAGAACCCTTCGCCATGCTTCCGGGAAAAACCAATCTTTTTGACAGGGCCTTCCCTTTTAAGGGCCATCCAGGCTACAGGCTTGCTAAGCCAAGTTATGGGGCAAGCATTCTGGAAGGATTGCAAAAGTTGCCGTTTTCCACAAGCTTGGTCAGGGAAGATCGGGCCTGGTCGTAAAGCCACCTGAGAACTTGCGCCGCCAGGCAGCGTGGACTGCGGAGCTTTTGGCGCGCATTACCACGCCCAGAGGCCTGGTCGAGCAGAATATCTTCGGGGACACAATCATGTTTTTGGGGGCAATGAGTCATAGATGAGTTGGGCGACCGGCTGAACTCCCATTGCGCAGACAATGTAAACACCTTGGAGCAGCTTCTGAGAAAAGGCCCCAAAGATAAGGAGCAACTAAACACCTGACATAATATCTATGGTATTTGGAGTAGGGGGTACGCATTTTCATGGTTTCAACATCAGCCAGGCCTCTGAGCTTGTTTTGCGTGGCATCACTCCATTGATCCTTATGGCAGGAATTTGCGGGGGAGTGGCGAGAGCATTGTTTCCAGACAGGGGCGGGCGCTTCCTTTTTCTTGAGAAGCGGGCTACCGAAAAAACGCGCTTGGCCTGGTGGCCAGTGCAGGTACTGCACACGGCCTGCTCCAGTCAAGACCCTTGTGGGCTGTTCCATTTGCCCAAGGGAGACCTAGCTGTGTTTCAGCGTAGTTCATTGGCCTAAAACCCACCCACCCACCCACCCACCCACCCACCCACCCACCCACCCACCCACCCACCCACCCACCCACCCACCCACCCACCCACCCACCCACACCCACACCCACCCACCCACACCCACACCCACACCCACCCACCCACACCCACACCCACCCACCCACACCAGAAGCGCCTGCACCTACATGGCTTCTGTTTGCGCAGACCCTGCTGTGAATGAGAGGCTCCCGCAGGTCTTGGTGGGAAACGCGCACCAGTTCACAAAAGCTGTTCTTGCTGCAAAGTCAGAGTTGGGAGAGAAGCTTCTTCTATGGAAGGAGCAAAGTGCTTGGGTCAACCGGTTTGTCATGGTGAGGTACATCAAGAAACTATGGGAATGGCATGGTGGTGAAGGTTGGATTGACGCGCAAGGGACGTCCTGAAAACATTGAGTAGTCATGGGATTCAGTCACTTTGGTATCACATGGCTTTTTCCGGCATGACAGCCAAACATGTATATGTGACAGAGGCAAGTTCGAATCATTGGGGTGACTTCAAGGGCCAATGTGATTTCCGTTGGCCTTTCCTTGACAGTCATAGGATGAACCTTGTTTGGATTGGGACCATTTTAGTGGTGAAAGTTAATGCTTGTTTGGCCAAGCACCCAGGAAGCGAGTGAATGACGGGGACTAAGATGAGGTCCGGTCCAAACAACGCCAGCAGTAGTATATACTCAATTCGTGCAAGGGGAATGCGGAGCCCTCGAGATTTCATCCTGAAGCTAGCTGGCGAAGCCCCGCAGCACAAATTGGGGGGGGGGGTCGAACCCTCATTTTCTAGTTTCCTTGGGACCTTTGGAAAGTTGAAGCTTGGCTGGCTGGCTCTTACTATCAGGAAATGAAGCCAAGCTGAACCATTTCTTATAGTTTCAATCAATGAATTCCTAGGTTAATGTCCAAAACTCCAGAAACTTTCAACGGGTATCCACATGTCAAGATAGACCCCCCCAACGGATTTTGTTTTTTGCTTTTTGTTGCATCAAGAACAAAAAGGGAAGCCTCAAGAAGCACACGCCCTTCCTGAGAAGCATGTTGTAGGTCTACCAGCAGCTCTTGCAGTCTGAGTCCCTCAGCGACACGGAGCGCCAGCAGAAGGCTTGCAGCTTCCGGCGGTGGCCTTTTTCTCTCGACGTGTTTGTGTGTGTGTGTGTTTGTTTCCAAGGGGGGGTTGAACTGCCGGTCTTCAACATCAACAAATGGGTGGATTGAGGGAAGCCAAATGCAAAGGGAAACCAGAGCAGAATCACTCAACATCTCATGTCCCGGGCTAACCCGTAGGACAAAAGGCACATTGAGAAGCGAAAGGTGTGTTTGTTAAAGGTGGTTTCTTATTTATCCCTGTTGGTAGGGGCAGGCGCAGACGTTTCTGCGTGGCGCCAAAGCGCAGGGTTGTTTCAGTTGATTCAAACATCCCCTGACTAAACAGAAGTTTATAGCAAATTGGCATCCAGAAAGGTGATGCTGGGGGGCGGGGGGGGGGGGAACCCTGGGAACCCTGACTGATCCCGGCCGTTTCTGAAAGGGACCTTGCTGAACACAAGGTAGAATAAACATGTGTGGTCCCCCTTTTGACTTGGGCGCACGAAAACGTCATTCAGAGCTGGGGTGGCCAAATGAGGGGGGCTAAATTGGCTTTGGCAGCGCCCAAACCACTTGTTGGCCAATTTGGTGAATGGTTGGTCCTTCTAGGGGGGGGTATTCGGAAACGGAGGTTGACCCTGTTGATAGAAAGATCTAGGAAACCAGCGAACCTGGACATGTCGCAGGAAATGCGACATCTCGACGTTTTTGGATTCGTGATTGCCTTGAGTTTCCTGTAGAACTTCCTGGTTCGCTGGGTTCTATGAGCAGATGGGGCGACTTTTTCAGGTTGGTTTGTCAAGGGAATCCAGTTGCAACACATCTCCATTTTGTGGGTCCAACTCCCTATTTTGACACAGACCAAGGTGTTTCTGATAAGATAGCCTTAGAAGCCTAGTCACAGCTCCGGTAGCTTTTTCTTTTAAAACCAACCAAAAGAGGGTTCCTTTTTTGTTTAAGGCAGACCCATTTTCCTGGCCACGTGCTTTCACCATGATCAAAGTCACCCCCCAAATGGCAGATGGAAAAGGAAACCACCCCAAGTGCTTTCCGACTTTGACCCCCAGAAACAGATGCCAAGATATTGGCTGTACCCTTCCACCAAAGCCGGAACCTGACGTTCGGGACCCGGTTTTGGGCGTTAAAAGGACCAATGTTCTTCCACCGGGACCGATTGCTCGAACGTCGAACGGTTCCACGCGAGTGTATGGGGTTGTGAACTCTTGCTTCTTGCAGGGGGACAATGGGAAACCAGCAAAGCCCCAAACCTCCACCCCCCCAAACCCCAAACCATGAAGCACCACCAAACCAATCCAAACCTCCACCCCCCCCCCCCAAAAGAAAGAAAGAAAGAAGCAACACCCACACACACACACACACAGAACCACTAGACCAGTTCTCCAAACCAAAAGCCAAACCAAGCCACGACTCCCGACCTTCGACAGGCCTTCATCGAGGCAGTGGCCCCGGTGCCGTGGCTGGCCGGCCTCAAGGCGCCGACTGGAGCACGTGGCGAGAAAGACGACGAGGGCGCCGCGTTCGCGTTTTTTTTGGGTGTGTGTGTGTGTGTGTTTTTTGGGTGTTTTTTTTTGTTAGGGGTTCCCCCCGAATATTACGTTTTTTGTTTTTGTTTCCCCCCGAGAGCGCTTGGCGCACGCAAAAATGCGACTTTGGTGATCTTGAAGGAGTGCCAAATGGTGGCTTGGATTTGTGGTTTGGGGGATTCGTCGATTTTTCTTTGAGGGCTAACTTAAGGAACCAAACCACCAATCCAAACCACCAATCCAAACCACCAACTAGAGGGAAATGGACAAAACTGCTGGTCTCCCTTTAAAGCCCCCAAAAGGGGGGGGGGAGCCTCAAAATCGGCACCCAAACGGAGATTTGGAGCCCCAAAAGTGCGGGGTACCTACCGACTCACGAACAAGCACCATTTGAAAGTTGATGGTTCCCTTGAGACCAAATCGCACCTCTTCCCGGGTTTTGTGGCTTCCCGGATTCCCCATGTCCCTTGAAAGGTACGAAGTTGGCTTTGTGCTTTAATTAAGTAGGTATGTAGGGTAGATCTCTCAATACCAGGACTTGGCGCCTCCGAACAAGGCCAACTAGCACCTCTTCCCGGATGGAGAGATCCCTGCGTTTCGCTTAAAGGGTGCGAGTTGGTGTGTAGCTTATCTCCCAAAGACAATTCATAAAAACAGGATGGCAGTCCCTTCAAACTTTGGCCTCGTGAAAATCCAGGGCAACCAATGTTCTTCGGATGTGCCTGTCGTGAATGAATCGGCGTCGTGTATCACCTTTAGGAAAGGCCAGGCTAGAGCAAGTGTCCTTTGGCGGGGTGATATTTCAAGTCGAAGGATGATGGAAAAGTCTGCAGGCGCATTGGAGGGTACAGCCAATCCTTACCTGGGCAACTCATTGGCAAGATTCGGAGTTGTTGGGATAGAGTGGCCCAGACATACGTAGGCTGAAATCCACATGGATGCTCATGGTGACTTCTGGAAGCTGCGTCGTGGTTCCTTTGAGTCTGTTTCTATTCTTTATACGAAAAGGGTCATCTTCAATCGGCGGTTTCTACATTGGTCAAAGAGTTAAACCCTGCTCCGAGGGTCATTGGGTGAAGAGGTGGCTGACCCCTTCGATTGCCTTTGGCTCAAAAGATTTCCGCGGAGGGCGGCCCATTTGCGCCAGTTGGTTAAAGCTGGCCGGTTGTTGTGAATGCTCCCGGAGGCTTTGATTGCGGTAATAAGGATGTAGATCCTTGGTTAACTATACTCAACTCTCTTTCCAACAATCATGGAAGCGGAGGCGCCTTTTCAAGACAGTACTCCGCATTCCTTCTGTCCGCTTCCATAAGCACGGTGGATAGAGGGGAAACGTTGCCAATGTGTAGGCAGTACATGTCATGACCCCTGAACACGCTTGTGCAATACGTGATTTCCGTATTACCGAAGTGGGGTTCCCGTTCCCGTGACTACGGTATTGTGCAATAGCCTTGACTCTTGACCCTTGGACTAGGACTCCTTGGGAACCCACCAAACAACAGGGGTTCAAGAGCGCCACAACCCAACTGAGTGTTGGAAAAGCTGAAAGGTCTTGGTCTTCTAGGGGCACGGGCGGCACTACAACCAATCCATTAGTCTACCACTCCCAGAGGGTCCAACTTGGTACGCAATATGCTCGGTTTTTGGATTTGGTTCAAGGGGCTTCGGCTTTTTGTTCAGATTCCCTCAAATCGGCGAAAATAGGGTTCAACGCCCAATTAAAACAATGGTTGACCCTATTTGAATGATGACAATCCTTAGGTAAATGATGGTTGTTATATGAACCCCCATTGTTTCAATGGTGGATTGAACCCTAGGGTATGCAAGGTGCCAAGGGACCCTTAGGGACTGGTTGCCATTTCCTGGTGTTTCACCACGCGTCAGGTTCGTGCGGCGAGGGTGAAGCCTCAAGAGGCGGACCTCACTTTGGACTCCTTCCTGCAGGACCTTGGGCGACACCCCTGGAGCCCCTTTTGTCTGGTGTCTTTTTCTAGGTTTTTGAAGACAATCGAGTGGCCCAAAACGATTGTAAAAGCACCTGGAATAAAGACGAGCGCCACAGGCAACCAAAAGAATTGTTTCGAAAATGAGCCGGACTTGGGATTTGGGAATGAACCTCACCTTTTAGTGGCTTTTGTTGGGGGTTTCCCTCAAAATCACCCAGGGTGGTCTGTTTCGCATGGCCACTGGGGTCTGTTCCCTTGAAAAAATGGCCATGACTGGCGCATCGACGGCAAATCATGCCATCGATGGCATGCCTCCATCTTCAACCCACGAAGTCACCGAGCACAGGGAGTTGGACCAATTTTAGGTGAGATTCCTCTATGGGCCCTGACTCACTTTTTCCCACAAGGGTGGGCGCAGGCATATCACTAAAAGTTGTCCCCCAATTTCGGGGCGGGGGGGGACCTACTCAACTGCACACCCAAACCAAATGGAGTCACACATTTTCCCATGTCCAGTGTAGTGTAAGCGTCGCACGTGTGTCTTAAACAAAAATCCGGGCCCCCCAGGCATTTTCCTTTTGATTCCCCGTGGCTGTGGGTCAAAAATAGGTACCCAAAATGGATCCCTGGCAAATGGAAACATGGACTAAAACCTGTGGTCTCCTGTTGGTTTAATTTTGACCCATACCCAAATAATTAGCGCAGCATGTGCCGCAGGAGGGAGAAGCCTTGAAGCCCCAGCGCCTTCTTCTAAGCCTCCAGGCATCGCCGTGTGGCGTCTCCAGACTCAGCCGTCCCGATTTAGCCAGTTCCCACTTCCTGGGTTCATGAACTTAAAAAACTTTTTGGGAAGACCGTTTTAGTGGTAAACATAAAGTCTGAACTTTGTTTGGGCCATCCACTCAGCAAGTGAGAGTTTGCCCTTTGTCGGTGTCCTGTATTTTTTTGTTTCAGCCAGCAGTTTCACCACTTTGACGTTTTAGGTTATCTGAGTCTGGCCCAGTTGGTCTGAGAATTTTGGGAAACTCGTTTGAGTCAAGGAATTACAACGTAGCGATTACACCAGTGGTGAGCTGTAGTTTTCCTATGTTTTGCAGCACCTTGATTCCTGGTCCTTTGCAAGCTATCAACCAACCAACCTATCAATCCATCAAATCAAAGCAAATCATATCAGTCATTCAGTCATTCAAGCATTCAATCAATCAATCAATCAATCAATCAATCAATCAATCAATCAATCAATCAATCAATCAATCAATCAATCAATCAATCAATCAATCAATCAATCAATCCGTCCAATTGTTCAACCAATCCTATCCATCAAGTCGCTCAATTGCCCCTCGTTTGGTGGTTTTAAGTGACACCTGCTCAGTTGCTAATTGAGCTGTATCAACTCCCCCGCCCCAACAAAGCAAAATAGTCGTGTTTTTTTCTTTGGTGTTCCTTTCCTTTCAACCTTAAAGTGAGTACCCAGAAAAGGCCACACCCATTTTGACACCCATTTGTTTTGAGTGAGCTAGCCAAGCGGCTTTTGCAGGTGTCTCCTTCAAACTTCTGCAACCCTTAAAAGGCGCGAAGAGTGGTCAGTGCAGAATTGCTTTTGGCCTCGGGCCAAGATGCACCCTTGGGTTTTTAAAAGCAGAAGGCCAGATGTTCCTCGACATTCGGACACTAGAGAAGATGGCCAAGCCCCATATTGCGAAGCTAAAGTGCCACCACTTGGAGAAGGCGAACGCAAACGAGGCTCTGCAGGTTGACGAGCCAGCAGCATCGCTCCTTGGATGAGGTGAGTGTAGCTCAGCGTGCGGCCCCACCGGAACGGACTTGAGCCCTTTCTGACGCATAGAGTAGCAAGCCGGGCGACAGACCATCAGAGTTGCCCTCTGAAGGGCGCACGCCGTGGCAGACCCCGTTCCAAGCAAAAGCCCTTGCCCGCACGGATGAGGTGAGTGTAGCACAGCTTCCGCAATAGCACAAGCTCGTCGTGCTGAAGCTCCTTTGCTACAGGGTATCCTTATTTCTTGGTGTGCAAGTTGTGCTTTGATGGGGTGAGGAAACAACACTATCAATGTAACGACAGACGGCAAAACATAGGAGTTGGGCCGTACAATAATAGGTTTGTGGGCGTCTTTTGGTTCACATTTAGTTCTTGTTTATGTTTCCCTTCACCACTCTAGGTTTGCTGCGAACACCTGTCGTCCCGCAACGCGGGAACCCCGCCTGGCAGTAATGAGTTTACTCTATGCATGTGCTCGTGTACTGGTATGTACGGGTATACTGTATATGTATACAGTTGTTGCATTTGCCAGAGTCTTCCAGACGTTTGGATGCAGGTGGTTTGTCCCAGTCAGGGCGAGTTGTTGCGGGTTATGAATTGCAAAGTCTGCGCAAGTCATAGCGCCCTCACATAAAGGGGGTTCGCATTCTCACAAATGACAATGGTTGGCAAACCCTTGGTTTGGGTTGGGGAAACATAGGGACCTACCATCGAAAGTGAAACGTTATGTTGAAAATATGGGGAATGTAGTTCCCTTCGCCTTCACTCGCTTCCATTCAACATACATATCTATATATATATATATACACCGTTAAATTTAGGTTGGATAGGGAATCCAGTTCCCTTCGCTCTTCTTTTCGGTTTTGGTTATGACATGAAGCGAGCTGGTGTTTGAGACCAGCTGAATCGCGCGTCAGGTACCCTCGGTCATCGCCGCCTGCCGCCTGCCCTTGGGAAAGCAGCCGGGGCCTCGGAGCCTCGGCCTCGGTCTTGGCATACCTTGGGTCTCCTCCCTCATTTTGGGCAGACGAAAAGATGAGTTGTCTTCAAATTGGCGACTCCCCAAAAACGGGTGGTTTCCGCTTGGTTTCTGTTTAAACCAGCCCAACAAGGGTGCCATCGAGAAAGGTACACCGATTTGGAGCAGAGTCAAGAAATGTGTCGTTGTGTCTAGTCTTGAATGATGGCTGATCTGTTCGTTCTCCATACTTCCATGTGTAGCTCATCACGATGCGCGGCAATGAATCGGGTGTATCGTTATATCATCGCTTCTTGAGGGTGCACTTTTAGTATTCAAGAGAGTTACCAAAAGGAAACGCCCCAAGTGGTGATTCCCACCATTTCGACGCTCGTGGCTTCGACTGACGTATCCTGGTTGTTGTTATTTTTCCTGGAGCAGATATTGGTATGTGACTCTATTCTTTCTCAGAGGTCTCATTATGTGTTTCTTGAGTTTGGGGAATACGGAAGACAAAATTATTCACAGAGGGGGTTCTTGTTTGAGGCTATGGGCTCCTGCAGGGTTGAAAACATGTTTCCCCTTTCGGCAGTTTTTAGACATCACCTTTCAATACCTTTCGGATGCTACTCTTATCTGAAGTTCCTTCGAAGGTGATCGATGTTGAGCCGACAAATCGAGGGAAAATCTTGAAGATGGGGGATGCCAGACTCTCAGAACGGAGCAATTCACTTCAAAGGATCCACACAATTTCCCAACTGTCCATGTTCTTATGCTCGTCCAAAGCCGTTGTTTCTTTTTTGCCACCCTTGGGAAAATATCAGGAAGGCCTCAATTAGCGATTTGCCAGGCCCGTATACTAAACCAGAAGGGGAACAGGAGTCAGGTTCTGCCTCAAACTCGGATGCCCGGTTTCGAAGGGTTGCCGAAAAGCTCCCCCAAATAGACTGCTTGACAGGGCTTTATGCTCGCTTCTCCGAGCGTGCGCATCTTTGAGCCAACCTTTGTCGATCGGTGTTGTGTAAAGCGTCTTAGTCTGAATTGAGCGTCTCTTGACCGGCTTCAGCATCTGCAAGGTTGTGGCCAATGCTCGTACGGATGGTGTCGTCTCAAAAAGATTGGCTGGTGTCCGGCTGGTTTTATCACACAACCCCTAAAAGGGGTGTACCAATTTCCGGGAAAGCATTGCTTCAAGTTTTGCTTGTGCCAAAGACATGAACGGAAAAGGAGTGAGTCTCCAAATTTGGGGTCCCACTCCCTGACTCTGGTCCCCCAAACATAGATCTCCTTTTTGTTTGGTTTGGCTAACGAAAATCGAGGGGGCAGGTGTTCGTCGGCTTCTAGTGACCACAAAAACCGGGCCCTTTTGATTTTAGTTAACCAAAAAGGACACGAATGCCCCGCCCTCCCCAAACCATTTGGACCCCTCGCCGCCCTCCCCGACGTCACGCGCCGAATCGCGCCGAAGCCCAGGCCGGGGCTCCGCTTCGACGCGAATGGGCTGCAGCTGACGCTCAGCGCGCTGCTCGAGGCGTCCGAGCTGGAGGCCGGGGGGAGCTGCGGGCAAGTCCGACAGAGGAGCACCTGGGTCCCCCAGGATCGCCCACTTTTTTACCGTTTCTTTGTTGGGGGAGGGTTCCTCCCACTGAAACAGACTACAAGAAAGAAAAGGGTAGCCTTATTCTAACCTCTCTACTGGACCAAGAAACAGATGTGCAGGGGAGGGGGCGGGGTTCTATCAAAACACCCCATGGGCCAAAAGGGAACTGGCCAAAGAGGCCAAACGAGGGGCAGCACAAAAGAAAGCCTTGGGGAGGGATTTCCATAACACCCCATGCTCAGAAAGCTGGGCCTCTGAGGTATCCAAGGTCTCCTCCGGAGGTATGGCAGACTTGTCCTTCATGGTCGATTTCTCCTGGCAGGGGTCTCCTTTGCATCGGGGGTACTATGTACTGTGCCACGAAGACCTTGAAAGCGGCACGGGATGCTTTTGTGCTCCATCTGGATCTAGACAAACCCGCATGTGATAGAGGACTTTCGCGCATGTGATAGAGCACTTTCGCGTTTTTTTTAATTGGAAGTAGAGGTACCTAAGACTAAGATCGCTGTTTTTTCTTTTCGAAGCTTGCCATGCGTGTTTGGTTTGAGTGCTTGTGTTCTGCAACATGGCAAGTGACCCTCCGGCCAGGCGGACGGACCGCCGCAGGCGGGACTTGGGACCTGGGGGTCCAATTTCAAAGCACAGATGGGACTGACTCTTTTTTGGGGATCCCCTTGTTGGTCGGGGTTTGTAGGAAAAATCAAAGGAGAACCACAATTTTGCGGGTCCCATAAAAAAGCAAAGCCATATGGGCGTGTGTGTCTGTGGGGGTGGGAAAACCCCAAAATTGTGATTTTATTTGTGTGTAGCTTCCCTTCAACACCATCAAAAACACTCGACAGAAACACACCCTACATGGGGATTAAAAGTGGGAGCCCCCAAAAGGCCGGAAATCTTTTTGGCTTTGCTTTTAGTAAAGCTGAAAGGCATGCCCTCAACAAAACACTGCCATGGTTGAGCCATGTTGTGGCTGGCCCGGGCAAATTAGTATGGAACCCACAAGGGGGAGGACATTTTTAGATACCCAACAAATCCTAGTGAATGCACCCCTTGTAAGAAAATACAGAAACCACTAGCAAATCAGTACGTAAGGCTCAGTTAATCGCACACCGCTGGCTGGGCATCAGGACACACAACCACATAGACCAGAGGTGCATGTTAAAGCCCTCCGAATGAATACTTGGAAGCCTCACGGATCCACAAGTCGACGGCCAGCACTTTAGATCTGCCTGTAATTGCATGGACGGTTTACCAACGAGAAACAGCATCTTTTACTTGGTGGCTTCGGATCAAAACCATGGGATAGCCAAAGAACACATTTGTACCTCAAGGATCTGCTCCCGCATTGGGGAGAGACAGCAGGAAGGTGCTCACCCAAAAAATCCTCAAACCTTCCCAGCCATGGGAAAAAGGAGCGAGCTTTGGTTGGTTTGAAGGACCTCCTCTTCCAAAAAGAGAGAAAACAACCCCGCCCAGGGGTCTGGGCGAAAGACGAGCCTTTGGAACTCCCTTGGCAGATCGGTGACTTAGCTCCTGAAATCACTTGCTGGTGCTCAGTAGGGAATGAAACATGGAATGACCCCTACAAACCCTCCAACTGGTGGTTTCATCCCAGGTGCTTTTTGGGTTCATTCCCTTATTCCCTACTGAGCACCAGCAAGATCAAGAGGGTTCCCATTTGGCCCTCTGGAGAAAAGAGCACGGGGAGTCCCGAAACCCTCTTCCAGGGGTCCCTCTTGCTTCCAAGAAATCCTTTTAGTCAATCCTTGGTCAACTTCCCCCCATTCTGGTGACTAGCTTTGATGCAACCCGCCGCAAAGCGCGGGGCTCCGTATAATATCTCGGCTTTCAATACCAACCTACGAAAGGAACAACCTGAACCCTCAAAATTCCCTTAAAAATGGGTTTGACCCCCAAAATTATGGGGTGAGGAGATGTTTTTCTGTGTTGCATTTTGGCCCGTATCTCCATGGCGTGTTGGTTCGTGTTCCCACAACACTGGAGCCCTGCAAAGCAATTTGGGTTTGTGTTTTTGATGGTTCCCCTTTTCGCCCTTTTGTGGTTGGTTCAAAGTGAATCCAAAAGGAAAACCACAGCCACGTTGGCAAAATCCTTTAAAAAAGACGCCCCTCCCCCCCCCCCCCATGGAGTTCTGGATGCCGTCTCTTTTTGCAACCAAACTCGGACCCAGAAAGTCGGATTGAAATTATCCCCCCAAAAAGGGGGGGTTGATCGCTTGGGGAAGCCATATGGCCATGGGGCAGAACCTATGGCTCCATTTTGGGGTGGATGAACATCCGTGCCACCTATTTTGATGTTTACCAGGGGTACAGGGTTTTGACCCACAGCCATATGTTCAGCATACTAGGTCCATATCAGCTGGGTCCGACTTAAGGCTGGCCCGTTTGATCAATTTGCTCCGAGAAAACGCTCCCAGAAGACTCGGGCGCTCTCTGAGTGGCAGGAGCTGCGAGCCAGCGCTCAGCTCCAGCGCCTGGCCTTGTGTGTGGTGGACAGTGACGGCAGCGAGGCGCCCATGAGCCATGGGCGCGCTTGTTTGGGGATGTTTTTTTGGGGAATGAAGCCTTGAGCGTGTACCTGACTTGCCCTGAATGAATCCTTGGTTTTTTGGGGAATGAAGCTTGGGATTTGTTCGAATGCACCTTGGGAATGAACCTGAGGGTTGGGAATGAATCGCTTTCGGATTTATTCAGGGGAATCCATCAGGACAAACCAGCTGCTGTACACTACAACGGTGGTTGAGACGAATTGGGAAGCCGATTCTTCAAATCTGACTGGTTTGGGGGGGAGGGATTCTGAGGTTCTTCCAATTTTGAAGCCGGCCTTCTCAGCAGATCCTTTCCCCATCCTATAAATGGCTGGGTTTTTGGGGTTGCATGGACGCCATCTTGCAGCTTTGGGCTCCGGTCCCGGCCAAGCGCTCTTTCTTCAGCGCCAAGTTGGGGTCAAACTAGGTGTTGTTTGGCAGTTTTAAAGGACAACCAACAGGAAAGCCACCATTTTGGGGGTCCCGCGTGAAAAGACGCGCCACCCAAATATGCCCTTGGTGCATCAGCAAATGCTCTCCCAAAATGGCGCCTAGTTGGTGGTGAAGTAGCGTGCAGTTAAGCCTTGGTTGATTGGAATGACATTCCCCAAGCACAGGGTTCGTTGGTTTCATGGAATTTCCGCTTATCAGGTTTTGGGAACAACCCTGGAACGGATTCAACTGTTCACGAGTTTTCCCTTACCGGAGGTGTGGATTGAAGCCCCGAACAGAGTTGGTAACCCCATTTGTCCGAAGGAACAACTAGGTACCCCAAGATAGGCGTCCCTGGTACATAAGGGGTATTACAAAAACATATTGTTATGTACAACGGGAGGGGGAGGGACGATCTGAAACACATTGCCGCCTGCGTTTCATGGGTACCTACCTAGAGAACAGCGGTGACGGTGCTGCCGAAAAAGTTGCAGGACCTAGTGGTATTGTCCGGGGACTCCAGGCGCGCGAGTGAAGGTGTAGGGTGGAGCGGTTGCAGTTGGGTCAACAAGAACCCGCATTGACGAGTTGGAACCAAGGGAAGCGGTTTGAATGTCACTTGACTGGCTGGTTTGGGAGGATGACATCCTCACAGAGGGTATGGTTTAAACAACTGTTGTTGCTTAACATGTCTAAGGACATCAAGGTACGTTTCAATCACTACGATACTGTTCCAGTGTTGCTTGGTTTGTTGGAGGATAAGGCAGCCGCAATGCATCATGTTGGCTGCACTCAAACGATGTTGACAGAGCATGTCTTGGCGGCTGATGGTGTGACACGGGAACCATGGCGAACATGTGGCATTTCCAGCATTGGGTAGCGCCCCCTTGCATGTATTCAGTGTTTGTTCGGGGTTGGTTCAAAAAGGGAAAGCCGGTCTACTCATCTTGGGCAAAAGGCCACTCAACTCACCTTGAACAAGCAGGACGGCGCGCTTGCCAAAGGGACACAACCCATTTTGGGGGTGCCCCGATTTTCACACATTCCCTCATTGTGAGGGATCCTTCTTTCCAAGAAAGCCAACCACACTATGAGAACATCTGTTTTTGCCCGAGAGGTTCAGGGTTGTTGGAGAACAGCTGCGCGCCCTGTCCTCCACAAATGACATTTCTTGGTTGCCACAAAGATGCATACTTTCCATATGGAGTATCGCATGTAGCATTTGGTTTGCAGCACTCGCGCATCAAGAGATGCTTGGGTTCTGACAAAGACTTTGGTTGATTGGGGGATCAGTGCGAGTTTCAGGTTCGATGGGTTTGGCAGCTCAAGGGCTTTGGACAGTTGCCAATCGCTGGCCAGTGATTGCAGTGTGTTCTCTAGGGTTGGTGTTTGAGGGGATTCTTGGTGTGTCTTTTGTGAAGGTACCCCGTTTTGGGAGCTTTGAAGGGCAACCCGAAAGGACACCCTCTGTTTTGAGGCTCCCCCCCAATTGCCAAGTAGGTAACTCTTTCAGACACCCGCTTCGCCCGCGCCCTTGCCAGCAAGTTGCTTCTACTCTCATTGGCTGACACCCTAGTTGGAATACTTCCGGATAGAGGGCTGTATTGTGCAGGGTTTCCTCCACTGTTAGTTGTAAGTGGCGATCGCTTTATTGGAAGCCACCACGAAATAAACTGTCGAAGGGGAAGTCCAACCCGAGTTAGTCACAGCCCTCGTTGAGCCACATTTGACATCGGAGGAACGTGCAGGTTCTTGTACACTTGGCAGCCCTTGCGCGAGTTGCACACGTGTTTACCACTTTAGGGGCGGAACCCCCTTCCAAACCCTGCAGCTGCACACAAATCAGTCACGTCCATTTGTGGCAAGTTTTGATATTCGACGCTTTGCTAAACCGATTTTCACCGAAAGCGTGTCATCCGTTGCCTAGACTCCACTTGCCACTCGCATCGAGCGCTGAGTGCACCACTGATGGCAATGGGCGAGATGTGTGGGAAGCCGGAACCGCTGAGGGCGTCCCAGCCGCAGTCGATGTCTTTTCGGCATACCCCTTTTCACCTTGGTACTTGTTGGACACAAAGAGACATCAAAAGGAAGACCGCAAAACAGGGTCCGCATCCGCATTCTGACATGCGGGAAGCTACGATTCGTGGCCATCCAGGAATCACTGGGCCAACCGCAGCCTCATCCAAAGGTTTGAATGTGCGACCTGAGGCCCATTGAGGCCTATGATGTTTGCTGACAGAATCCCTTATTTGGCGGATTGCCCTCAGGCTAAGTATGTTTTCCTTTCTGTTTTGGGTAATGAGCACGATTGGAGGAAAACTGGGCGTTCTAGTACGAACTGCTGGAAAACTAGTACGAAGGCCGGCGTCTAAGGTGCTGCCGGCCGTTTGGGAGGATATTTGAGCCAACAAGATCTGACATCATATCAATATAGGTTCCTTTCTCGGTGCTTGCATTTCCCGCTACAAGCATGACCCTACATCGGTCCCCAAGCAGGGCATGCTTTTGAGCGGGCAGTGCTGCTTTTGAGCGGGCAGTGCATGCAAACAAACCCAATTGAGCAGCTCTAAAACCCCCCGTTACATCCCAAGCAAGAGTTGTGTCATAACAAGGCCCCGAGTAAGCAAACCCTGCACGGCGTAAGCCGGCGTAAGCACTTTTTGCGGAAACAAGCTGCGTAAGCACCTGCGCAAGCTCTTCTTCGTGATTGCTTGGTACGCTTTGTAAGCATGCTCGGAAGAATTGTGCTTATGATAATCTTGGCGGCTTGTGCTGTTGCAACCTAGTCGAGCTTGGCAACTTGCCCGGAGACTTTGGCTGCAGGAAGACGTCGAAGACCGCATGTGCATACCAGTGGAAAACAAGCCGAACCTTGATTGGGAGCTCTTGGGGCTCATGCTAGGTGCTGTTGCAACCTTTACTAGGACAAACAAAGGCTTCTGAAACCGCTGATCTAGGAAAACTAAAGGGCGTCGGGCGCGTAAGCTCGCGTAAGCAGGCGCGTAAGGTTCGCGCAAGCTCGACTAGCTGGGCTGCCCGCTAGCCCTCGCGATGGATGCCGCTGCCGCATAACCCGTTTCTTGACTTGCAGCAAGGACAACAATGCCAAGCCGCTGAAACTTGTGAGGGTAGTTCCCTTCCTCAGAGTCATCCACATCATCTTGAACAGTTCTGGCGGCTGCATGAGAAAAGGAGCTCGCGTAAGCAATTCTTGAGGAGAAACGCTCAAAACGCCCATGCGTAAGGCACGCGTAAGCTTAACATGCTCGCTGACTGCCGCGTAGGCTAAAACTTGGGTCGCAAGCGCAAGCTCGCGCGTAAGAAACTTGAGACGACATAGTGATTCATGGGAGGTTTATAGAGTCGCTCGATTGACCCACTTTTTGGGATTTGCGCTCGTCGTTCTTTTGCGAGTGTTTTGCGGGTTTTTGCGCTCGTTTTGCGGCCAAAAGTGGTACGAACAAAGCGCATTTCTCACCCGAAGCATGTTTAGAGTAAACTTGCTCCGATTTGCGCACCACTCGCCCCCACAGCTAGGATTGAAGGGTGTTGATGGAGGGAAGGATTTGAAGGGTTGTCGAGTTTCAAAGTTTCAGAAGATTCAATAATCAGGTTTAGTGGGCAACATCAAGCTGAATGAGAAAGAAAGACCTGTGCAGAAGGAAACACCCAATAATTCCAATTTCTAGGCGTCTTAGTCGTTGTACGAAACAGGCAAAAGCAATACAGGGACCAAAACACCTACTTTTTTCTAGTCGTTTGAAGCTGCAGGCCGAAGGGTTCTGGGACCCCCCCGCCCCGAATTGCTTGGGTCGGGGATCTTGGGATTTGAAGGATCTCGGCCGGGCTCAACCCTTGATGCGATGACTTGCTGGTGCGAGAGGTCGGGAGTTTCCTTCCGGGTTTTGGGAAAAAAGTGGAAGATTCCCTAGGAAACCAAATCGGATGGATGGTTGTACTTGGTTTTCTTGATCAGTCCGTTTCTCATACCCTGCCTATGGAACCAGCAAGATAATTGTTGCTTTGGTGGTTTGGTGGTTTGGTAGTTTACCGTGCACCACAAGAGCCAAGGCTTCAAATCAAAACCCATCCAAACCCACCAAAGTAACAGCGGATAAGTTCTGCTTATGTTATAGCGAGCTCACCTGGGGTTATAGCGAGCTCACCATGACAAAGATCCTTTACTTAAGGATCCCTTAATTCTGCTTTTGGAATTGTACTATAAAGAAACTAACCGTTAAGCCTCCCTCAAATATCCTGCTGACAGCAAGGCATGGTTGCTTTTCTTTTGGGGGGGTGTAAAGTTTGCAGATAAATGTGCAGGTGTCCTATAGCTTAGCTTGGATAGGAATCGAGTAAAGTTTGCAATCCTTTTTTGGGGGATCCCTTAACTCAGCTTTTGGATTTGTAGTAAATTTTGCCGATAAGTTGAGGTGATGACCTACAACATCTTGGCCGATGAGCTCTCCTCCAACCTGGTCCCCAGGACCATGGAGGACGGGCAAAGCGAGTGGTGCGAGGGGAAAGGTTGGGCGAGGTGCACTGTTTGGGTTTGATTCTGTGCAATGTCCGGCTGGTGCTTGACTGGTAGTGATCAAACAAAGCTGCAAAACAGACGAGAACGGCAATCCATTGGAGAAACGGATCTTGTATGTACGTTTCATTTTGCAGAGGTTCCAAAGCCTGGCTTCATTGAAGGGGTGGTGTGTTGGTCAACCACTTGAAACTGTACTGTTTCTTACACACACCCTAAACAATTCAGAAATCTTGTGTGGAGCTGTTTAGTTCAGGGAGCTAGGAGTCACAAACCTGGCGCCCAGTCACATTCATCAGCCCTGTACAACGATTTGAGTGCTAGATGATGCGTGCTGAGAGCCCGGAGATTCGTTTGACTTGTCCGGACCGATGGCTTTGATGAATAAGAGAAGTCTTGGTGTCAAGCTAATTATGCAGCCCGGAATTGGAGCAACAACTCTTGCGCCCATGATGCTGTCAAACTTTTGTTGGATAAAAACATGTACCCAATACGCTTCCGAACCCCGTTCACATGTTCTGAAGTGGCCCTTCAAATGTCTACTTCGCAGCATTTGCTTCGCCCTTTGCGCACGCGCGGGAAACTCGGGCGCAGCGCTTCGATATCCGCAGGAGCCGTCGCGGGAGGTGAAGGAAGAGATTTGCGGGCCCGAGGGCGTGGCCAAGTTTCAGGAGATCGTAAAGGCCCTTTTCCTCCAAACGCGCGCGCGCGTGCGCGAGTCACCTTTTTGCGGGAGAGGGACACGGGTTTGGTTCGTTTGGGATTCTCACATACAGTTTTCTCATTCTGTCTTCTTCATTTTTTGGGAGGGGGGGCATGGGCCAAAGGTATACAGAAGCCACTGGATTTTATGGCGTGCTTCCTTGGGTCCTTGGGTTCCCCCCCAAAACGAACATGAAGAAGAAAACGCGAGGTTGAAGAAATCTATGTGGACCTTGTTTTGCAAGGGTCATTTGTAGAAAACCAACCCAGCTTGCGGGGCTTCCCGTGCTCACAAGGGCCCCCATCCTTTCGACACTTTTGTGCTCCCCTTCAAGTAAAAGGGAACTCAACGGCAGGTTCAACATCGGCACTACCCTTTTGTATATCAATCTCTGGATCTGCTGGAAAAAGGATACCTGGACGTTGTTTGGCTCACAGATGTGGTGGTTGTTCGTTTCTCGTTGGCAGTTCGATAACCGTTTTTAGCGGAGGTTGGTTTGGCAGATGAGAGCTTACAAGATTCAACTGCCGCAAAGGAGGGGCGGGGGTTGGGGGGGGGTTATCAGAGGTTTGGTCGAAAGTTTCCCAGTCAAAACCCTCGCAAAGACACCCACCAAAGGAAATGTCCAATGTATGGGGGCTCGCTGAATTTCAATCATGACACCTGGGGGGGGAGCAACTCTAAATCTTCCAGGACGAGTATTTTTAGCACATTCTGACTGTGGCTCACCTCTTGGTTTCCTGGGCTGAGGGTACACACGAACGGCTTACGCCTTTTGAACCATGTGGTGAACTGGGCGCCAAACCAAAAAGTAACGCGCTTTCAGAGGCCCTCAACGACGAGTACCGGAAATGGCATCCCATGAAGACCTGGATCACAGATCCGCAGGCCGGGGCTGGGCAGACCGATCAGGGAGCCAGGTGCTGGTCGTTTAGGTGAGAGATAGCACACGTATTTTGTTGAATCCCTCCAAAGGACACCAAAATGGGATAGACCATTCTTGTTGCTTTTGGTTCAGAGCTATGTAGCACCCAACAGTGTCAAATTGAGTTTTGTTTCAGCTTACGCTTGGAAAAAAGACTGAAGTCATATTATTGGAGCCCACAGGTTCATTCCGGGAAAGCCAGCTTTTGGGGGTGAAGGAAGCCTGGCTTATACCCATTGTTTCTTTCCCATGAAAGGAGGGGGCAAACCCTTTTTGTATGTGGTTGTTTGATGTTGTTTGAACGGACGCCAACAAAAATGGCGCGACACTTGCAGTTTTGGACCAGGGCACACATGGGCGGCACCCCCCAATCGCTTTGCAGGTTCCTTTCATTGTTTTCTGCTACTGTCGGGGATGATTTGCTGGCCAAAAACACGGGCTACTTCTGTTGGTGTTTTCACAAGTTGGTCGCCCGCTAGGCAGTGCCTGGGTGCCGAATAGCGCGACTAAGTTGTGATCTCCCCCATCACACAACTAGCACCCGCGTGATTTTGGATTCAACTCCTGAGGGAGTTTGTGAAGTGCAAATGTTCAACTCCGCAAATACGAGATACTTAGACCTTTTTGGGGGGTAAGGATTACTACAATCGGGACCATCATTGAAACCCAAAGAAAGAGTTTCCACGCCGAGTGTCACATATCAATATCCTGGCTGTGAACCCGCAACTGTCCGTCACCTGATCTATTGCTTTTTGCTCGTACGATTGCAGCCCAACATGGCCCAACTGCCGCGTGGCAAAAGGCAAGTTGCCCGACTGAAACCATGGGTCCACGGGTCGTATGCTTCTGAGCAACTGGCAGCGACCTCACAAATGGGGGGGGGGGGGTCAAACGCACCCATGATGAAGGCCACTTGAACAGGGCGCCCTAATTTTTGGTTGTTGAGTTATGGTAAACCGTGGGCAGTTGTGCCAGCTTTCAGTTTAAGAAGTTTGGTTGCCCACTTCAAGTGAGCCTCCTTGCAAATGGTGCTTCAAAGGGGGAATCTTCGGAACCCAAGCAAAGTCTTCAAATCACCCTGCAGGGCGTCCGGATGAAATCCCGAGGACGGGGCGTGGGAAAGCCAGGGCGAACTTGCGAGCACGGTTGCATCCTACCAGGAGTAGGTTGGACGCTCCAAAATGCATCATGTGCATTCTGAGGTTCACCAAGTATGGATCGTAATCAAAGCTTCGGGCCGCAAGGCAGCATCCTTACGGAAATGTACACCTTTGGTGGGGTCATGTGCTGCACCCATATCCATGTACCGATCCCACAGAGGTGGAAACACCCCTGTACAAGAAACCGAGACCAACATGGGGCAGTCAACCTCTTGTTTTGCGCTTTGGGAAAGCCAAGCCCCAGGTTTGCGGCATATGCTTTGTTCCTTTGTTGGGGGCGGGGGGGTGGAGGGCGAAGTCCCGGGTCCAGCGGGTTTCGCCCGGCGAGGACTTTGGGATCAGCTGGATCTCACCACCTTGGCGGAGAAGGGCTGGGAGCTGTCGGGCGTCAAGGCGACGGACGGACGGATGGAGATGGGGATCCGGGGCGCGCCGTACGGGTTGGTCCCTTTTGGCGTACCCTTTTGCGAGCTTGTGTTTAAAGGGAAGCCAAGGGAACACCATTGTGGGGTGTCGCCTATTTTAAGAGGTTCTGCCTATTTCAGGGCTGACAAGATTTGAAACGGAAGCAGGAAACCAAAGCAACGTTTTGTTCAGGTGTGGGCCAAGATATTGGAGTTTTCCTCAGCGGTGCTTTGACCCTTTGGTGTTCAAAGGGATACCAACATGACGCCAACCAATTTAGGGGAATGCTATGTAAGCCCCAAATGCTTCTTCGTGAAAAGGTCTGCAATCATCACCTGCTTTGTGGGGGATGACTTAAGCATCACATGTTGGGAAGCCCGATTTATGGTCACAGCCATGCTTTTCCCGCCCCTTAAAAGCTGGCTCTGCGCATCCATGGTATCCATTTCGATACGGAGACTGGGTGTGTCAGCTATCTTCCCCTTGGAAGGCCCTGGAAAGTTGCAGAACCTTTCTAGACCGGAGGCCCTCCAAACGCCAAACCCCTCAAACCATTTAGAAGGCAATGTGATTATCGCTTCTACACCCCAAGAGGAGCCTGCGTCAGTTTCGGAGTCGGAAACCCTGATTGTTTGGTCGCTTGAGACGGACATCAAAAGGAAGCGACTTATCTTAGCGCGATCCTGAGTTTTGGGGGGGGGGGGGGGGGGTTGTCCTGTCGTTTTGGGGAGATGGAAGCCCCAAAAGCAGGTCCCCTTATGTGGGTTGCTAAGAATAGCAGACCGGGGAGGTTGGTCAAACTGCCACCAGGTCAAGAGCCACCCCAAAACAAATGTCGTTTTGTGCCTCAAATCACGGGCAAACCCTCCACAATATTCATGCAAGTCCTTCAAAACTCAGGCGCACCCCACAGTCATTTTGAGAAAAGGCCCTCCAACTGCGGCCATTCGATCGCCAATGGTCAGGTGGAGGATGCGGTGACCTTGGACGGGGGTAAGACCTTCCTGGGGGTGGTGCAGAATTTCCTGGACCAGGCGAAATGGGATCGGGTCTTGACCCTTGGAATCTCTTTGGAGTTGAAAGTGCTTGCGATTTTCATAACTAAGAACTTACATATATAACATATATATATATATGTATATGTATTCAATACACATGTAATTGGTCAGCTTCACATGTTACATCTCCGGAGATCTGTTATTCGTGGTGGGTCACTGAGGGTACAAAACACATGCTTTGGAATTCTTCAACTCGTAGGAAGCTCCACGTTTGCACGGCGACTTCCAGAAAGCGCCGCTGGGATCCTGTGAGGTCGACAGATGCTGGGTTTCCTCCTGTCGGTTTCTCTCCAAACCCATGGTTCTTAAAAGGTGCCTGAAAAACCGGACCCATCTTGACGGCTATGGCCGCATTTGAACCGCTGGGTCGGATGACTTTGTGCCAGGACATGTTACAGACCACTCAAGGGGATTGAGGGGTTGGTCCTTTCATGGACAAGCCAAGGAGACAAGGGTGATTCGTTCATACGGCCATGGGCCCTCCATTTGCCGCTATTGTAGAGTCCCTAATTACTCCCAGTTGCCCGTGAGCCTGTTTGGTAGAACAAGACTTGGAACCGGGTTTGGGGTTCCTGCCACCCACCATGGAATCGAATCCACAAGAAGGTCGCTTTGGGCGTAAGGAGAATTGTCTTACAAGGGCCTTCTGTGAGGTTCCATGTGTGACAGGGTAATGTGATCTCGGGATTAAAATCAAAATGGCCTACGAATAGGGGGGGGTTCCCTTCCATGAAGTCCCACAACCAGGGTGGTGTGTCTTTCTAGTGGAGCCCAACAATCGTGGTGTTCCTTTTAGTTTCCCTTTAAAGAATACACACGCTTTGGGCGACCCCCACTAGTCTCGCAGGAGCACACCATGAAGCTCTATGAGACCTTGCACAAGGTGCAGGTGGAGTCAAGAGCATGGGAGGCTTGGAGCGGCTCACATGGCTGTGTCTCATATGGCAACGTCCGAAATATGGGTGTGTATTGAACTGCTCCAACTATGGGAACAAATAGGGATACCCAAATATGGGCTCTCTACGCATGGGCTCCAAAACATAGGGGCACATCCAAAATGGTTTGGTCCTGTGGTTGCCCTCAAACCCGTGCCCTCCAAAGGGGTCAACAAACAGACCGTCACAGACCTGATATTTAGTTCGGCATCCCCCGAGGTTTCCTTGAGGAGCCCCCGAGGAAGCCCTCGCCCTAAGAAACACCCAGGGTTCCCCTATAGGATTGCTTTGGCCGGCAGATCGCTATGGATCACTTGGTCTCAGAGGGTGGATAGCGATCAGTAAGGTTAGCGATGTGGGAAAAGTGCTGTGGAGCCAACTCGATAAAGGTCTGAAGCGGCCCTCAAGGACTGCGGGCCTGGCTTACAACTCGGTGATTTGGTTGTGGCAAGCGACCTATCAGCATGAGCCATTGAAAGGCTTTGCCTCAAACACTTGGCGCCATGCACCGCATTCAAGCTTCCCTCCTGTGCATGTTGAGTGCGTCCCCCAGCCCCCCAAGGCACCCCTTCGCCCCCAAGGCCGGCCGAAGTCGCGTCCGATTTCTCTCCCTGGGACCTCGGACCGGTCGGTCGCTGGCGCCGCTAGGCGCGGGGCCCCCGGATCTTGGCGAAGGTCGCGGAAATGAGACCCACCTTGCTGGGCTTCCAGGAGTTCGACGTCCAGGCGCCTACGATGAGTTGGAGGGATGGGAGGGGAGCCGAGGGGTTGGACGCCGGGTTTGGTTTCTTCAGAGACCCAAGAATATGCGCCTTGGTGGTTCTACTGTTGACCCCGGATCTATAAGTAGAACCCGTACTATGTGAGGGTGTTCAATCCAAAAGTGACGCACCCCCGGTGTATTGATCCCGAGGTGCCGTCAACTGGAGGCTTCGAAGAGCGGTTGATCCCTTTCCCTCGAAAGTTGGTTTGGTGCTGTTGGTGCCTTTGGGTTCTTTAGGTTGCTTTGGTTGCAGTTGTAGACAACCCTTCTTGAAAGCAAGACCGGCCTGGCCGACATGGGACAAGGGGAGGCAGCCCGATGGGGAGATTGGGGTGGCTGAGGGTTTGTTTGTTTCCGATGCAAAGAAAGGGAAAGGGGACGTGAGAGGTGGACTTTGGTGCCAAGACCGTTTCCACTGCCCAGCAAAGCCCCCTTCAAGTCCCAGTGACATTCAGTCACAGGAAGTTGGTAGCGCAATATATAAGAGGAACATACCTTTAGTATATTGAGGAGTATACCAGTAGAATGTGACAGTATGTGGAATTCCCTACAATCCAGGAATGGAACCAGTGGTGTATCACATTCAGAGGTCGTATGTATGTTATGCAGACATTCCTTGTGCTTTGGTTCGGTGGTGGGTGGTTGGGTGGTGTGGCATGTTGTTTGCTTTTTTTTGGTTGGTCTGGTTTTTTTTCCTCAACATGACTTTAGTGTTGTCGATTTTTTGGCGGTGCCAATTTGGGGGATGGCGTTAGGCGGGCTTTTGTGCGAGGGGCCAAAGTCAGAAAGGGCGTCCGGCGTGGATGGACTTTTTATGTTTCTAGGGAATGGGAAGACGAGAATGAAATTCGGGAGCCTTAAACGAAGGCAGGCTTCCCAGTTGTTCCCTTTCGCCGGTTTTAAAGACCTTCTGGAACGGCATTTGCACGATGTCGCTCTTGGGGTGTTTAGGTTGGAAGTCTAGGGCACGTTTCACAGCGGGGAGCCAACCCTGGAAGTAGACGGAGCTTGGGGGGGTTCCTTTTTTGTCCCTGTTCTTTTAGCGTCAGCATCATTTGTTGAGCCAACCTTACTTGAATTAGCTCTCAGGGTGATGCACCCTGATGCAAAAATAGCTAAGCCCGACAAAACATCCTTGAGGAACTTTCTTTTGCGAAATGGACGCCAGTTGGCTTCCATGCTTGAGTTTCCAGACAGCAGGGGAGAACCCCCTTCCATGCTTGAGTTTCCAGTGGCCATGCCCCTCAACAGTGGTTGGTGGACATAAATCCCCACTGAAGTTTGATGTCCATTCCGGGTCCCTAATTGATTTGTTCATACCTATATACCCCCTGGACCCTGAGAATACCCTCAAAAATGGGCTCTTGCCCCAAAATGTTGGGGTGATTTGTTCTTTTTCATGGGTAGTTTGAGTGAGGTACCCCTTTGGGGGCGGGGGCACGGCAGTGCCAAGCCTGCGCCTGAGGATCTGCCCACAGGCCGCTTCGGCTCCTTCCGCGCGGCCGTGGAGCACTTGGGCTACGAGGGCGCCAACTTCATCGGCCCGGGCCAGGATCGAGGGATCCAGCCGACGATTGGCCGCGGATGGCGGGGTCGGGTTCGAGTGGCTCCAGGGG
The DNA here is from genome assembly GCA_963377175.1 of Effrenium voratum. Lineage (NCBI taxonomy): Eukaryota > Dinophyceae > Suessiales > Symbiodiniaceae > Effrenium > Effrenium voratum. The sequence continues at coordinate 218,807 of CAUJNA010002946.1, read as the reverse complement.
TGCGTTTTTTTTTGGGCTAAAGCGTTAACCGTAGGTGGTCGCTTGTCTTGACTCTTAATAAGTATCCACTTGGGCCACCATTTTGGCTCAAGTGGACCCTTTGATCTTCTGTCTTGTGATCTGAAATCTTTCTTTCCCCTACTCTCAAAGCCATGTACGCCCCCGCCTACGCTGGTGCCGCGGTAGCAGAGGCCAAGGCTAAGGCAAAGGCCTCCATGGCAAAGTACCTGGCGAGCCTAGTGAAGAGGGAGGAAGAAGGATGGACCGTTTTGGCTGCTGAGGTCCCTCAGGCACCTGACGAGCGTTTCTTCTCCAGCGCAGATGAGCTGGAGCAGGCCCCCCTCATCCCGGCCAAGCGCAAGGCAGAGGATGAGCCGATGGAAGATGCAGCCCCTGGGGTGGCGCAGGTGCCGAAGGCCCTGACACGCCCCCCAGGGGCGTTCCTGGAGCTCCTGAACCCGCCGGAGGAGGACGTGCCCATGGAGGAGCTGCTGGCGAAGGACGAGGAGGAGCTGCCGATGCCCAGGTCCCCCTCGGCTGCAGCCCGCTCGGAGGAGGCCCGCCTGGATGCCCGGGCAGAAGCCAAGTGGCAGAGGCGCCGGGCGCTGATGGCGAAGGTCAAGGAGCAGGCGTCCTCGGAGGAGGATGAAGTACGAGCACGAGGCCCGGCTCAGCACCCCGGGGCAGCAGGTTGGCAAGCGCGCTGGCTTGGGGTACGGGGGCCTGGAGAACCGCCCCCTGGGCAAGGTGCCCACATCCTGGATCTGCCCCTGCTGCACCATGCCCTGGGTGAAGAAGGGCGCCACGAAGTGCATGGGGTGCGGCAAGAAGACGGAGCCCATTGACATGGCGACCAACTCGGCCACCCTGGAGATAGCGGGCACGCATTGGCAGTTGACGGTGGATGACCAGGGCAATGCGGTCTGGACGGCGGCCCGGTCCGCAGGTGCCGAGGGCCCTGACACGGACCGGGCCCGCGACCTCAAGCTCAGTGCCTCGGTGGACGTCAGCGAGCTGGCCACCGACCCGATGGCCTGCGAGAACCCGGACCAGGCCAGCTTCTCGGACTTCGTCCCCTCCTCGGTCCGGGCGGTGATCAGGAACTGCCCCATGGAGCTGGACGAGGAGTTTCTGACGGCCCCACCGGGGGAGAGGCCCCCATTGCCAGGCGACAAGGAAGAGGGCCAGGAATGCAGAGCCTTCCACCCGTCTGCGGTGAAGGCCTTCAAGATTCAGACCCCTGGAGGAGCTCCGGTGTGGGTCTCCCCCAGTCCGCACCCAGCTTGTCCAGCAGCTTCTCACGGAAGAGGTCCAAGTCCAGGTTCTTCAGGAGCAGGCCCCCATCACCTCCTCCGTCAATGGCCCCCCCCTGAAGTTCGTGGAGGACCGCCGCTGAGCGCTCCACCGCTTCCACCTGGTCCGCCTTCTTGGCCTCCTCCTGGGCGATGGTGGTGGCGTTGAGCCTGCGGAGGAGGCAAAAGCGAAACACCAAGCCAGACAGGCGAAGGGCTCCCTCGAAACCAGAATGCTCGAGCCCATCGCGCCTCCCTTCAGTGCGTGGCCTAGCGAGGTCCGGGTCGCCATTGAGACTGGGGTCTTCGAGCCGACAACGGCATGGAGGGACTTCAGTATGGACGACCTCACATCCCTCACGGACTCCTACCTTGAGGCCCTCCTGTCAGATCTGCCGGACCTGACAGGGATCCCCATGCCAAAGGCGGGGGGCTCTGGTGCGGTGCGCCCAGGTGCCGACAGGCCGCCCACCATCCCCCCAGTTTCGGGCTCTGGCGCGACGAGCTCAGGTGCCGAGGGCCCTGACAAGCCGTCCGCCACCCCGGTGGGCCTGGACACCAAGGACCCGGAGGTGCAGCTCTCGGTCCTGCGCTGGATGATGAGCAAACGGGTTTGCGGGCCGCTGGGTCCGACGACCGGGCCCGGCACACGTCCCGGATTGGGCGAAAAACCTCACCAAGGTGAATCCGGAGGCGTTGGAGAAGGGCACGCATCCCAGGAACCACCAGGTGGGTGGACTCCCCTGGGCCAGGTACTCCGTTGAGGAGTTGCACCAGCAGGCGAAGGCGGGGGACCGACCCTACCCTGAGGACCTGCGATCCATCTTTTGGGCTGCTCCCCACGATCCGGATGAGGACTTCCACTGGGCGCGCCAGATCTCGTCCTGGACACTCCCAGGCCTGCTGGGGATGTTCGGGCACAGCTTCACCCTGCGCCAGCTCTGCAAATTTCTGGGAGTCTCTGCCACTGCTGCAGGGCCCTAGGCAGCGGGGCCCGAGAAACAAGGCCCAGAATCAGACCCGCCTGGAGGGCTGGGAGACCCTGAAAGAGGACGCGCGGTGCTTCCTGAAGGAGGAGGGCCTTCCGTTTCCGCAGACAGGACCGGAGTGGCGATTGGTCTACCGGGCCATGGGCAAGGTCCTCGCGGCCCGGGCCTTCCTCACGGACACCCCGGCGGAGGTGATGCAGCTCCCGGTCCAGGACGTGGCGGACTCCAAGGAGCAGATGGTCCCGGTGGAGAGCCTCCAGCAGTTTCCAGAGGTGTACAAGGCCCTCATGGACCGCATTGGAGGCCCGGGGGCCCTGGCGGAGGTGAAGGTCAACTGGCGCTGCAACACGAAGCAGTGGTGGGTCGGCGCAGTCCCCGACTCAGTGGCCCCCTCCATCTACCGCAAGCTCGGCTACACCAACGACATGATCAAGCTGATGGGCCTGGACCCCTCCGCCCCTGGGTGCCGGACAGGTGCCGATGGCCCTGACATCCGCCCCAGGGGAGGCGAGGGCGATGAGGGGATCGTTTACCCCCCCATCACGGCGGACAACGTCCACGGCGTGGTGGGTAAGGACTACCGGAAGAAGAACTATCCGGTGGAGATGAAGCATGTCTTCTGGGCGCACATGGAGTGTGGCCTGGTCCTGAGCTCCGTCACCCCGTGGGAACTCATCCCGAAGACAAAAGGGGAGACCCGGGGGGGCTACATGTGCAAGTATTGTAAGGGGTACTGGCGTGCCGGGGGAGGGGGCACCCGCCTCCTCCAGATCCGGGCCGGCAAGGCCATCTTGCAGCTGGTGTTGGACGAGCCGCCGGAGGGCCTCTACAACCGCTGGGTGAAGGAGCGGCTGGAGTACTACCGCCGGGTGGAGCCCTCGGCCCCGTTGCGAGACGTCTCCATTGTGGACCAGAAGGTGCCCAGGTTTAGATTCAGCCAGGCCACCCAGACAGGCCACGTCTCCAATGCCATTTGGGAGCTGATTCTGCGGAATCCGGAGGCTGCTGCGCTCAAGCGCATCGATGACCTCGCGAAGGGGGCCGCGTGACGATGCGGGACAACGCCACCTTCCGGCACACCATCTAGGACCACGGCCATCCGGAACGGATGCGCAACGCACCCTGGGGGGGGGACAGCTGCCGAGGGCGCTGATATCCCCCCCCAGGGAACATCGTAGGCCCAGACTTGCACCAAGCGAGGAAAATTGGCGCGGCTTGGGCTGATCCGGGATGCGCCTTGGTTCCCCTCTCTTGTTTGGTTTCCCCTTTTCGGGGCGGCTCCCTGGGTCCCCCCCTTCTTTTCCCCCGTTTCCTCCGTTTCGGGGTTGACGGGGTTTCGGGGGGCCCCCCCTGTTGTTTGGTTGGGGTTTGCACCTAGGGACTAGGCCCCCGGCTCGAGTGGATCATGATGATGTGGAGGCCCCGCCTCCCTTCCCCGTTTGGGACGACCTTCCTAGGGGCGCCAACCGCGCTCCAGTTGATTTTGCATGACCTTGGATTTGCACCAGTGCAGTCGGACGGGGAAATCCTCGTGGCGTGCTGCCTGGAATGGGTCAAAAAGGACAAGGTCGCCAACCCGGATGCGGTGGTCTTTGACCCGCGGCCGTGGACACGGATCGTGGGGCTGGCACCTGACGGCAACCACGTCCTGGTGGCCTCGGACACCTACAACTTGATCCTCGCGAGGATACTCGGCTCCCAACCACAACCGCTGGAGGAGGCGGATTTGGAGCTCGCTACGAAGACCCTGCAACAACTTCTGTTCCGTGCGGCAGGCGCCAGGCAATCGCACACCTATTCTCCGCTGGAAATGGAACAGGCCATCCGGGACCGCGAAGAGTGGATCCTTTCCGGATCGATTGAGGCCCCGGACGTCCTGGCAGTAGCCAACAAGTGGCGGCATTGGAAACCAGGGAAGATCAAAACCCAATTGCCGACATCTCAGAGAGCGTTGGAACAACACTTGAGGGCCAGGTGGTTGGAACGCCTCCTGGGATACTTCATCCCCTTCCGGCACCAGATTCCCTACATGCACCAGGTGATGGGGGCCAGGGAGCTGGAAGAGTTTGGCCACCTCTTCGGTGATTCGGTGATGCCCGCTTCCGTACCATCCGGGCACACTGCTTGGCCTATGAGGGCATGCGCAAGATCGGCTTCCAGAACCTCCCCTGGACGGCCGGCGACGTCCGGCACCTCATGAACCAGGCGGTCACGTTGGAGGTCACCCCGGCGAAGCTCCAGAAGTGGTGGGGCACTTTAAAGTGGCTCTCCATTAAACTCGGCATGCTCAACGTTGACGAACACAAACAACTCCTGGAGAAGCGGAAAGCCATCCAGGAGACGCTGGTGGACACCCAGGTCAAGCCACAGCGCAAGGCGGTGGTTCCGACCCGGGCAATTGTTTGGGCCCTGGAACAAGGGGCAGAAGGGGCCCCGCCGGAGAACCGGGTCCCGGAGCTGACCAAAGCAGTGGACAGGTACATCATGGCGATGGCCAGGTTCAACCTGGCCTGCAGTGCGCGCTTCAACGACGTGCAGCACACCTCGCCGCAGACGGTCAAGTCCACGAGCAACACCCTGGAGCTGCTGGCCTGGCAAACGAAGACCACGTCGGCAGTGGCCATCAAACGGAACCCGGTCCCGCTCATCGCCCCATTGTTCTCCTTCTCGGGGGCCAGATGGTGGATCCCTTGGAGCGGTGGTGGAAGAGATTCAGGGCCTCGGAGGAGTTCCGCGAGATGGACTACCTGATCCCCACAATCAACAAGGACAGGACGGGTTTCATCCCCCGCCCAGGAACCCCAGACAGGTCCCTGAGGTGGCTCAAAGACGCCTTGGGGAAGCAGGGCGCGCCAGCCAAGGATGTGGCCGAACTCTCATGGTACTCCTTCCGGGTCTTCATGCCGGATATGGCATTCCAGGCGCACATACCGAGGGACCAGCGCCAGTACCTGGGAAACTGGTTCAAGGAGTCCACTGCGGATGTCTACACCCGGGAGAAGCGACACGTGGTGTGCTCCATCTGGGACCAGGTCCTCCAGAAGCTCCCGTCCATGCAACTCGAGGCAGGAAGGGCGGTCCGAGTCGACCTCGGACATGAAGACTGGGAGGACAAGGTGGAGTGCCCGGCCTCACCGAAGGCCTTGTTCAAGGAAGTCCCGGACACACCGCCCTCGAATGCCAGCTGGGATGTGATCCCCGCCAACAAGCCGGCCATCACCAAGATGGCTGCGGATGAGGTGCCCCCGCCTCGGGGTCCACTGACGGTGGTAGCCACCACGGCCCGAAAGGGTCCCACCAAAGCCTTCAGCATGCACCTACTGGACACAGATGGAGTCACAGTGGGGTGCGGCTGGAGGCCGGGACCGCTCAAGATTTCGGAGCTGGCGGAGCAGGACTTCCATGCTGAGCCGGAGGTGTACCTGGGATGCACCAGATGTTTCCGGCATTTCACCTTCCCGAACACGTGGATGGCCGTGGAGCCCTACACAGCACAGGACTCCGAGGCCTCCATCTCCCTCTCCTCGGACACCGACGAGAGCGTGGACACTCAGTCGGACAAGGAGGCGGTCGTCCTCCCGGAAATTGAGTGAGGGGTGGATAGCGCAGGTGCCGAGGGCCCTGACACGCTTCCCCCCATGCCTCAAGGCAAGGAGGCAGGGGGAGAGGGCGCAGGTGCCGAGGGCCCTGATACGCCCTCCCCGGCACCCCCCCAGGGGCCCAGCCCAGCGGCCAGCGGGGAGCGCAGGTGCCGAAGGCCCTGACACGCAACCCCGAAGGGGCCTGGAGGGGGGAGACACAGGTGCCGAGGGCCCTGAGATGTTTCTCACCCCTATCCCAGGGGACCGCTGGACGCACAGGTGAAATGCGACAGCGGGACCACACGGCATATGTGGACGGAGGACCTCCCCAACGACCAGCTCGTCCGTTGGTATTGGCAGCTGATGCGATCCGTCCGTTGGGGATGGCATCAATTCTACTCCCATCAGCTGCTGAGGGGAGCTGCCCAGTGGAGCTGGGCAATCCTCCCATTTTGGCACTAACCCTTATGCGGCGTAAAGGATGCACCGTTTCGCGATTAAGGTACCAGTAGCACCAATGTGGTGCTTTGAAGAGTCTGGGCTAAAGCGTTAACCGTAGGTGGTCGCTTGTCTTGACTCTTAATAAGTATCCACTTGGGCCACCATTTTGGCTCAAGTGGACCCTTTGATCTTCTGTCTTGTGATCTGAAATCCCGCCCACCCACACCATGGCGGCGACACCAGATGAGTTGGTGGCACCACCACAGGAAGTTCCTGGAGTGTACACGGACGCAGTGGCTAAGATCCACAAGACCGCCAGGAACCTCATGGTCCTCAAGGGCATCCCGTGGTTCATCCAAGCGACACTGTCGGATGAGGGCTTTGTCTCGATGGAGGACCTCGCGACCCGGTGGGACTCGCCCGACCGTGCAAGGGAGACGGCGCCGGGGGAGTTGGGCTTCGCCCCCAACAACCACCACTACACGGATGTGACCTCCCGGCTGATCGCGGCCCGCATGTTCCAGGTGGTTCACGCGGCTCAACGATCCATGGGAGTTGGGGCGCATGCAACAGCGGGACCCGGGCCACACACGCCCGGGGACACCGCCCCGAATCTCACGGTCTCGTGCGAACGGGGACAGCTGGAGAGGGTTTGGGAGGAGAAGACCAAGCTCACCAAACCCAAGCTGGCCCTTCAAGGAAGCGACCAGCTGGTGAAGCGCCAGTTCAAGCTCTGCGCAGGAGGCGAGATCGGTTTCATCCCCATGAAATACCTGGTAAGCGCACTCCCGGAGCCAGGAGAACGGCCATGGAAGACCACGAAGAAGAGCACGGTTGATGGCTGGGACCGGGAGGATGAGGTGGAAGAGCGGGGCGAGCCCAAAACTCGCCACCAGCTCGAGAGGATGCACGCGGTGTTCCGCAACACCCTCCTCATGTGCGTCCTCTCGTTCCCGCAGTTCGGCCAGTTCGACATCACCCGGGAGGACTTGGAGAGCTGGTACGAGTGGTTCTATGGTGAGGACATCGGGGGCCGTTTTCCCCCGCCAGAGGACCACGTCCTGGCAATTGCCGAACGCAACGCATGGCGTAAGATTCACGAGAAGATGCATGAGGGCAACACCCTCAAGGCGGCCATGCTGTCGGTCAGGCAGGACACATTGTTCTGGACACGTGAGGTCTATGAGAAGATCAAGACCTTTTCCAGGGGCCGCCCATCAACCAGGACATCCATGGACTACGCACCACCCCAGAAGGGCAAGAACAAGTCCAAGGGCAAGGGGAAGTCCAAGGGCAAGCCTGGGAACAAAGGGAAGGGTAAGACCCCCCACCCGAACAATCAGGCGTCCCGGGGCGGTAGCAAGCAGGCAGCCACCGACCCGAAAGGGAACCAGTTCTGTAACAACTGGATGCGTGGGCGCTGTCCGGGCAACTGCGGCCGCACCCACAAGTGCAACCTCATCCTGGCAATGGGCCGCATCTGCCTGGGGGACCATCTCCCGCAGGACTGCCCGGGTTGACTAGGGGCGCTGACCCCTACCCCCCGGGAGGCCTCAGGTGCCGAGGGCCCTGACAAGGCCCGGCGGGGCGAGAAGGGGCGCAAACGCCCCAAGCAGGCACAGGAGCCCCCTCCCGCAGGTGCCGAGGGCCCTGACACAGGGGGGGGACAGGCCAGGTGGCGGCCATCCTCGGCGGAACAAGGATGGGGACGGCAGAACCAGCGTGCACAACGCCCTCGCCGTGATCAGACCAGCCACACAACCGGCACAACGGCGGTGCCTCAGTCCCGAGCCACAGGTGCCGAGGGCCCTGATATGGCGGGGGCGGGACGTTTCCCCGCAGGTGCCAAGGGCCCTGACACGGGCGGCCGCACCCAGAAGGTCCGAGTGCCGGATGACTGGCAGCACACCGCAACGCCAAGGGACACTCCCAGGAGGAAGCCGATCCCACTTCCGGCGCCCAACATCATCAAGCAGGACCCGGTGGTTTTCCACAAGAGCTCGGTGGGGCTGAATGAAGGGGGCCAACGCCTTTCAGCTACCCCCCTGACAAGTCCAACGGAGCCGTCACCGGGATTGGACATCTTCCCGTGGATGGAGAACATCCCTGAGCGTCTGGTACAGCGGCTGAGATGGACACAGGGCACATCGCCCAAAGTTCCATCCAGTGGGCCCATCATTGTCCTGCTCTATGCAGGCAAGGAAGACCCAACTTCCTTGGACAGCTGTCTTCATGCCAACTACCCACACCTTTCCAGCATGGTGGTGGCGGTAGACATCCTACGGTCTGGACCAAAAGGGGACCACGATATGCTCCAACCCGAGCTGTATGGAGCTCTTTGCACGGCAGCAAAGCAGGGCCGAGTGGTCTTCATTGGAGGAGGACCCAACTGCAGGACATGGTCCATCCTGCGCCACATACCAAAACCGGGGGCTCCCACCCCGGTGCGAGGGCGCACTCCAGAGACACTTTGGGGCCTTCCACACCTGGACCAGGCCGCCCAGACTCAACTTGATGATGACAGCATCCTCATTCTGAGACAGATGTACATCACCAGTCTGGCAAGGGCCTCACGAGCGGCGGTTTCTCTGCCAGGGCCCAGGTCCTTCCTGGAACACCCGGAGGACCCAGTGGTGAGCAGCTCGCTGCCCAAAGCCAAGGAATGCTCATCCTTCTGGATCACAGAGGAGGGGCAGCTTTGGATGGAGGAGAACTCCTTGACAGCAATCTCCTTCGACCAGTGCCGCCTGGGCCAGCTGGTCAAGAAGGCCACTACGCTGGCCACGGATCTCCCGATCCAGGACTGGGATCAAATGCGGTGCACGCATCAGTCACATGTGGGCACCAACGAGTCCTCGACTCTTAGCAGATACCCTTGGGATATGATGGCAGGCCTGGCCAAAGCCATCGCTGTGTCACTCGCAGCGCCGGGGCACATCCGGATCCCCTCACAATTTCCGGGAAACCCCAAGGAACCACCTAAGGGGCGGGGGTCGGACCCCCCGGAAGGCCATTCCCCCCGGGGAAAACGGGGGCCCAGTCAAGGAGGCGGTCCCTCCTCATCACACCAGGGCTCAAAGCCCGGAGGCAAGAACGCCCCGAAGCCCCGCCTGCACGGGCAGTCCCACCCGAGGCAGACACCGTAAGCCCTCTCGTGGGGAAGGAGGGACAGGGGGACCAGGTCCTGGACCGCCCCGAATGCCTGCCCGCTTTCAGGGTCCCACACCTCACTGACCAGGTGGCGATTGTCCAATTGGGTTTCCGCTCACGCCCCCTGAGGGATGGGGGGGGAAAACCTTCCCCTGAGAGGCTCAACCCCCCTTTTCGGAGAATATCCCCATTGGCTACTTTGGGCGCCCTGATCATGACCCTTACCCGGCCCTGGATTGACAAGGTCCGAATGTTCCTGGCATCAGGTGCCACCACACACCCCTTCCAGGAAGCCGACCTCGAGGAGCTGCGGGCTATCCTAGGACCGAGGCACCTCCATGAACGATGCCCAGGACAACCCTTCCTCCTGGACTTAGTGTCGCACTTGGCATCCCTTTCAGGTGACCCTGATTGGGAGTTCCCCCTAACACTGAAAGAGGGGGTCCCCTTGGGAGTCTCGGACCCTACCTTGACCTCCCCGGGAGTTTGGCCCACTAAGGAGGAGCTTAAGGGAGAAGCCTGGCTGGGGGAAGATCCCCCCCCGCCAGTGGCTCATGATAACTACCCAACGGCTGAACTCTTTGCCAAGGAAATCGAATCAACCTTTTACGAGGAACGAGCCTTGGACATGGTGGACGGGCCCTTCACTCGCTCCGAGGCGGCAGAGAGGTGCCGCTGCAAACCGGAGGAACTTTGCCCGGGCCCCCTTGCAGGGATTGATGAGTCGGACAAGATCAGGACGATCTATGATGGCTCAAAAGGGGGAGCAAACGCACACATCCAGGCTCACACAGAGGAGAAGACCACCGCACCGATGGTTGGAGACTGCCTCCATGCCATCCACTGGCTCAGGACAGCGGCGGACCATCCTCATCTACTCCGAGCCCCATCCTCGGGTACTGATGTGGAACCTCGGGATGTTCACCAGCCGGTGCAGGGGCAGTCCCCAGGTGCTGAGGGCCCTGAGAGGGACCCCCACAGCACCAGCCTGCCCCCAGGTGCCGAGGGCCCTGATAGAGGCAGGCGGATGATGGAGACCTCTGGCGGCTTGGACGTCTCTCCGCGGTCAACACCCTCAGGGAAGGGGCCACTCCCAGGTGCCGAGGGCCCTGATAGGAGGGCCCCATTCCCCCCAACCCCCCCAGGCACGGAACGCCCTGGGGGGAGCAGGGGGGAACCCCTGACGTGGCAGCCGCCGACACAGGGGGAAACCTTCATCATCCTCAAGGCGGATGTCACCAAGGCCCACAGGCGCATAAAAGTGCTCCAGAAAGACTGGAAATACCAGGTGGCCTGCATCCAGAACCGGTGGTGGGTCAATAGAGTGGGCACGTACGGCATGGCCTCGGCACAACTGTACTGGGGAAGAAAGGCATCCTTGGTGCTCAGACTCTTGTACTACATCTTCCCTCAGGTGGACTGGCACTTAGTTTTTGTGGACGACTACTGCTGGGTCCTCAGATGCAGCGCTCTTGGAAGAAGACGGCGCTCTCCCCGGTCAATACCTGGTTGGGATTCGTGGTGGACCCAATCACGCCCTGTGTGCTGCTGGCTCCAGTCAAGCACGTCATAATCCTGGCCACTCTCAAACGGCTGGCCCAGGGGGACATCTTTACCAGCAAGGAGGTGGAACAAGCCCTGGGCCGGATTCAATGGGCTACTTCGGCGTGTCCATTGACGAAACCTTTCCTCCAGCCCTTTTGGAGCTGGAAGAAGGCCTGCACCACTTCGGGCAGGCCACCGAAGCTGGTTCGTGCTCTGGCCATCCTTCTGGGGAAGCTCTTCAACCAGAGGTTCCCACTGGCATCTCCATTTGCTCCCACACTTCCATGGACGGGGGCATCTGATGCGGGAGCTGGCAAACAGGCGGACCATGCATGGGTTGGGGGTTGGTGCTCGGACGTGCCCAACCCCGACAAGTCCCAGTGAAGTGGTTCCAACACAAAATCACACCGGAGGGCGAGCCGTGGGCCTTCACTACTGGGGACCCGCAGCGGGCGATAGCGGCCTTGGAGCTCTTCGGCCTCCTCCTTTTGGTGAGGGCTGTTCTGCTTTGTGCAGCCGGCTCTGCTTCTCACACTAGGATTCTGGTCGCTAGTGATAACCAGGGAAACGTTTTCTCCCTGCTTAACGATTCCACTCGCAGGATGCCCAATGCGGCCATCCTCATGGAAATTGTGTTAACACTGCATGACCACCAGGTCATGTTAGGACCGTCGCATGTGAAGCGCGACTTTAACACATGGGCGGATGAACTTACTCATCCGGACCCGCAATTTCCGACTGAGAACCGGGTCTTCCCCTCAGTCGAAAGCGAATTGATCAAGTTGATCTTCGCTACGTTCCTTCCTCACCCATGATGCCGGGAGGGCATCCGGTGAGGTGGGAGGATTCCTCCCTCGCTGTGGGAGTGGCATCAATTCTACTCCCATCAGCTGCTGAGGGGAGCTGCCCAGTGGAGCTGGGCAATCCTCCCATTTTGGCACTAACCCTTATGCGGCGTAAAGGATGCACCGTTTCGCGCTTAAGGTTCCAGTAGCACCAATGTGGTGCTTTGAAGAGTCTCTTCTTTTTTCTCATGTCTCGCAATGGCAAGGTTTTGTAGGGGTGAGGAAACCATTTCTCATTCCCTGCATCTTCTGCAATGGCCAGATGACTCGTTCTCCATTCGTCTGGTTTCAATGGCAAGTCCTTTTGTTTGTTGGACTTGTTATTCTGGTCAATCCACTGGTGTGCTTCAGATTCGGGAGGAGGCTTCACCATTGTTTGATGACTTGCTGGTGCTCGCAAGGGAATGTGGGCATGAACCCAGGCTTTGGTCGAAGAAGGACACCACCAGTGGGATGGTTTTTCTCGGTGTCATTCCATTTATCATTCCCTGCATCTTTTGCGCCGATGGCAAGGGTTTTGTGTAGGGGTCAGGAAACCATTTCCCATTTCCATCTGTTAACTTTCAGTATTTTTCAGTATTAGGGTTGCTTATTGAGAGGGGGTTGCGTTGAAGCTCCGTGGAATACTGAAAGTTGACCTTTCCATCTCTCGCAGCATGACTCGAGAGGAGAAGGTGGGGCTGGGCATCTTCTGGCTGAAGAGCCGGGCGAGCCTGGAGGCTGAGCTGCCAGAGGCGAAATCGGGTCGTTCCGGTCGTTCCGGTGCCAGAATCGGGAGGACCCCTGGACTCGATTGGGTTGGATCTTTGGACCTTAACTTCTTTTTTGTTCGGGAACTTGCAGGTTTTCCATTGAACCCACTAAGAGTCAAAACACTTTTTGCGGAGGGGGTCAACAGCAACCAAGTTGAGGTGAACATGTTGTGGGTTGTCAAAATTACGGTCGAGGGCGGTTTCCCTGTGAACCACAATAATGCCACTTCAAATGAACCCAGTAGCCTTTTTGGAAGAACGGAATAGACAAGACGCAAGACCCCTGATCGATTTTATTCCGACCGTTTCGCGGGCCCTTTTTAATACCAGCCTGTTTGTTTGTGTGGGGATGACTTGTTAGATCAAAGCCGTGGCCTTTACTTATTTAGACAAAGGGGGTTATCTGAGATCTGGGAATCAGACAGAAATGAGTCTCTTAGCAACACTAAATTTAGAATTTAAGATTGTACATGAAGTACGTCGGACTATGCCTTGGCAATAGTTAAGTGAGAATTGATACGTTTACATTAAGTACGAGGAATCTGAGATAAAGTGTTTACAATTCTAAATTTAGATTTGTCAGTTACAAATGAAGAATAGCAAGTCCGAGTCCCAGAGACCTCCCCCCAGTGTCCAATAAAGAGATGCCAAATGACTGTTGGAGTGTTCAGTTGCAGAATGCACGACCCGAGTAGTTCCTGAGGTGATCTAAAGGTGAGTGCGGGGGATCTTCAGATGCCCCTGCTTTGTGTGGCTTAAGCATCACCTCTTGGGCAAATCTTTGAGTTCTAGCGGCATTCTTTGGAAACGATGCTTGAGGAGAATGGGAAATCAACCCCGAGATGAGTTTCGTGATGTGTGACGGGGACACCAAAGAACCCTGGAGCCCGGAACTGGTTCCGGGTCGTGCCGAGCGAGCCGCGCCAGGACAGGAGAATCCTTTGTGGAACGGAGACCAGTGTCTTTGGCAAAATGGATGGTTTACTGCTGGCTTTCCCTTCCAAACAAGTCTAAAACCATCCAGAATGCGATGCCTGCTAACATAGCACCTGCGAGACGCTGCGTGGAAGATCAAGTTTCTCTTGAAGGGACCCGCTCTCAGCTGCCATGCCAGTGTGAGGTGAGGGGCAACCTGAACATGCCTGAACAAAGAGACACACCCAAATGATGGTGCTTCAAGGACGTCGAAGAACTCCTTCCACAAAAGCAGCAACGCTTTCATGCAGACCGCTTTTGCTACGCGTGTGAAAGGCATCGTTTGGTCCCTTGAGTGGCCTCGGAGGGGAAGCTTTGGGGCACTGTAGAGTGTCACTTTGAAACTCTGCAAGCTGAACAGTTGGATCTTTGGCACTTTGTATATTCTATTGGGGTGGATCCACAAAAGCAGCATCCGAGCCATATCCTGGATATTGCAAGACCGTTCAACAAGATTCGTGCGCTGTTGCATTCTATTCCGTTCCCTGAGGAAACATGCATATATAATCAACCGTTGTCGCAATCAGCCATATTGGAGTTTTCTAAACTTGGCCACCCTTTTCACTTTTGGACGAAGGATTGCCGACTTCTGTGGGAGGGAAGTGGGTGGGGGGCTGGAATAACCAGCCATCCGTACATGCCAACAGATTAAATTACTGGAAGAGTTTTGATAATTGGAACGGGGATGTGGGGCAATTAAAGAAACACAAGAAGTCATGATCATAAGATAATCAATGGGTTAACTGGTTAGCGCCTCGTAGCACACAACTGGTAGGGCACACCCATCAGGGTCGCTCACAAAGCGCGGTTCCAAGGAGGAAGCTCCAACCAAGGAATGCCTACAAATTGACTGAGAGAAAAAGGCTACTCCTTTTTCGTGGGTGACTTGTCTAAATTTAATCAAGATTAACACAAGTTGCAAAGAAGAAAACACCACCGAGGAAAAGGGCCTTCCCAGTGAGTGATTTGCTAGTGCTGAGCGGATGCCGAACGCCCCGGGCAAACCTCCAGGTGTCAGGTGTGATGTGGATTGGTTCACACCCAACAAAAACGCATTCTGAGACCAGCACGAAATGGACAACGGTTTTTTCCCTGAACGTGTTTTGGTGGAGGCCCCCTTCGGATGTTTACAAGAAAACCAGCCCGGAGGGGTATCCCTTTGTCGTAATGGAAGAGGGACCTCAATGTGGGTGAGGGACCCCCAGAATGGGTGGTTTGTGGCTTCCGTTGAAACCAAGCCCAAAATCTTAATTAAAAAAAACGAGCCACCCACGTTGGTTCTGCTTTTCCACGGCGGGGGGGGGGGGGAGGGGGGGGAGCATAGGCTGCTTCGGCAACATCGACCTTCAGGAGCCCGGCCTGGAGAGGGCCATGGCACCTCGGCGGGCTTGTCACAAGAGAAAAACGGGAAAGCCAAGGTGCTTGGTGGCTTGAATGACCCCTATAAACCACCCCTTGTGGTAGGGAATGAGAAATGGTTCCTGTATTTGTTTGTGATTTTGAGGGTGTGACATCAATGGGCCCTCTTCTGGTGTATATGAGACCCATGCCCCAAACAAATCCACAACATGCCTAACAGATCAGATCAGAGAGCTGCCAAGACAAGTCCATATTCATGCTCTTCAGCAGCATGGTCTGACGAATTTTCAGCCGGAACTCGTTGTTCCTATATGGCTGTATTGTTTTTTAAGGGTGACCTTTCGAGTCTTGGTGTTGAAGCTTGGTTGCGTTTCGCAAGTGGCGAGCTTCCTTTGCGTAGTCTTGCGCATGAACTAGAGCAGGAAACCCGCGCAGGGCATTGCTGAGTCCCTGCAATCTATGAGTGCTCAAAACTGGGGACCCTTGCAGGTAGTTGGTGTCCTTTTGGTTTCCTTTAAAGCCCACCCCAATACCTTTGAGAAACCCGATTCGGGAGTGCCAGGTGCCCTGGTTGGGAGGTCTCCTCTTGAAGCCCCATACCAAAAATGGACCGCCGACGCCACGAATTCTGAGGACCGGCGCTGCCTGGGATATGTCAAGCTGCAGGTTGACGAGGTGCCAGTGATCTTCTGCGCCTTTGCTTGAACAGGGAACAACGCGGGGTCGACGTTTCCGAAAAAGAAACGCAAGGGGTGAGTCAGCAGTGAGTGGTATGAGGGGCTAAATTATTTTGACACATTTCGTGATTCTAGCTAAGTATGGTTTAACCGTACCCACAACCCTAGAAGGATTAGATAGGCATTTGCATTTTTGCCTTCGACACAAATAGCATCACCAGGTGAGGGTCGGCCTTGCCGTTTTGTTGGACCTTTTTGCGAGTCCCTTTTCAAGAAAAAAGCAAAGAAGTAGTCTAAACGTGAATCGGATGGACATTCCTGAGGGGGACTCATCCAGTGCTTTCCACTTCCAAGTACCACTACTGCAGGCCTGGTTTGAGAAGCACTGGTTGCACTGCCCCAGTCCAGCCGACTCCGCTTGGACCTTCGTTCCTGTGGTCTCACCCGTCTAATGCTTCCGACTTCTTGGATGCCCCGTTTCACGTCTTGATATGAAACACGTGGTGCACCGTGAAGAAAAGCTGCGAGAGCCCGCGGGAGTCCTTTGGAAGTCGCATCTGTCAATGTTGCCTTCAAGAAGTGACCAAGGCGGCCAAGTGCAGCGATCGTCTGAGTTCTTAGAGCCATGGTCTTGGGCAGCTTGATCAAATCGTTTGCCGGAGATAGTCAAGCATTGTTTGAGGGGAAGCTACAGTCCTATGCCAGAGCCAGCGCCAACATGCATGCGGTCGGCAATATGCCCGGCGGGGTGCAAGCTGTCGGCAATATGCCCGGCGGGGTGCAAATTGCAAATACACCCAATGCAGTTTGCATGCACATGGCAAATACGCCCAACGCCGTGCATGTAGAGCCTGCCTTCCCGAACCTCTACAGCAATGTCAACATTGACGTGAAATCCCGATGCAACTTGGACGTCCGATCGGATGAAATGGTCCTGGTTGTGGCGCTGCTTGCGATTATCGTGGGCCCCGCCTGGCAGAGGATTCGCTACTGGATGCCGGATTTGTCAGTTGATCGCCTTGGCGAGATGACGACCGCCATGGTCGGAGGGACCAATGACACTACCGGGGGGGGGGATGGCATTGCAACCTGGAGCGCGATTCTTGTGATCGTTATTTTCTTCTACATTCGCACTGCCCGGATGAGCAGAAGCATTGAAGCCCTCATGGATTTGGTCTTGGATCGCAAAGACATCATCGGGTGCGTTCGGTCAGATCCGAGTATCAAGAGTGACGACTGGGTCAAATTACAGTTTGAGCAGGAGGTATTGCAGTCTGGCCCGCATTCCGTGTGGTGTATGGATGGTCGCCTCTACCTGCCACCAGGCTGCTATAGGTTGATTGGTGGCAGTGTCACATTATTGAACGGCCACAGGGCGGCTGCCTACGTGAATGGCCACTGCATTGCGGAAAGCATCGGCAACCATCAGCAGCATCAGGTTTTGAGAACCCTGCCATTGTGCGGCTCTTTCTTTCAGGTGGGCCAGGGTGGCGGCTTTCTCGACTTGCAGGTCAAGGGTGGCTTTCGATCAGGTATACTGAGTAGTCTGCCCCCAGGCCACCAGATCAATGGGCGTGAGATACCTGTGGCTTTCATCCACCTGGAGCAGCTCCTGAGGTTCTGAGCGATTCCGCGGCACCGGGGAGATGGCCATGGCTCAAGACCAATGGGATCCCATTTTGGGATAGGTGAATTCACCACGCATTTTGGAACCTGTTTTAGTGAGGATCGGGATGTTCACTGGGGATACGGACCCATGGCCAGATGTGTTTGGATTTTTTGGAGGATTTGTTTGCTGCACCGCGGTGCCCGTAGGGTTTTGCTCAGAGGGCATTGCTCTTGTGACTTTGGTGAGTTTTTGCCAGCACAAAGGCCTGCGCGCGAAGCCCTTTGTTCCATGAAAGGTGTTATGAATTGATCGGGCTACAGATATTATAGTATAATGAGTCATGTCAACCGATTCCTAGTTTGATATCGCTGAACGGGCATCCAGTTTCCCGTAACCTTGACGTGGCTGTTCGCATGCCGAGGTGTTGCGCACTTGATGACCGGCAGCAGGGACAAGGACGGCCTCGTGCGGAGACATGCGCCTCGGCTCAGGGAAACCCTCAGGCTTACGGGTTTACACCCCTCACCTAGAAGGGAGGCCTCCAAAAGACAGGACTGTTCTTAGGAGAAGTTCTAGTGGGCTACATGTTGGGAGGGTACGCAAAGCTGAGTTTGGGCCTCCACGCTCTAGTCAAGTTTGGTTTTCCAGTTTTATTTTTGGTCTTATATCCCTTTATGTTCCAGTCCTTGCATTTTGGGACTCTGCAGCTGCGGGAAGGGTTGTTCTCGGCACATCAATGTTTCAGCTAGGCAATTTCGGCAGTGGGTTTGTGGTATCGACTTTGCAGGTTAATGGGTATAGGGATGGGAGCTGAGGAGCTGGTCACCATCAGCCAGCTCCTACGCGACCGGGCGGGCTCCCACGATGCCTGTGTCCTTTGTGGGGACTTCAACATCAACTCTCGGGGCCTGCCAGAGGAGCCAGCCATGAGCTTTGGTTGTTCGGTTTGTTTTGTCTGATTCTATGGCCTTTTGCCCAAGTATTCCCCATTTCGGAGTGTGGGGCTGGGCTTTTTGGAGGTTTGCAGGGGTACCCTTGTTGTGTCTTAGATTTTAAGGGAAACCAACAAAGAAAAACGACACTTCCTGACTACTGGTCTATGGGCTTGTGACATAGACAGAGGCAACATCGATTTGTTTGTCTCACAATCAGAGGACCTGGAAATAAGCTCAGAAAAGCAAGGCAGCTGGGACTCATGGGCAGGCGAGGCTTTTCTTTTTCTTCTCGGAATGGCCCGCTTGTTTGTTTGCCAATGAAACTATTGGACTTTTGGCATGGCAACAAGTAAGATGCTGGAACTCCAAATTATCAAAACATGGTTGCCATGGATGCATGGTTTTAAGAGGGAGCACTCATGGAGCACTCATCAGACAGAATTTGTCTTTCGACCCACTTGAATTGAACGTCAAGAGGATTGCTCAGAGGTAACAAAGCTCCTCGCGAGGCAGATGTTCCACAGAAGGTCTCAGGCAACCGTAGCTGGGTTGTTGATGCGTTCTTGGACTTGGGTCTGTCAGCTCTGACAGGTGCAACGCCGCAGGGTTGGTGGCCGTTGTCATTTGGTGACCTATTGTAGCTGGGTGTATGAGACATGCAGGGGTCAACAGAGAAATTGGAACCCGTGGTCAGGAGCACATTTGGGAGAGACGCTCGGCGACTTTCGGCGACGTTCGATGGCTTATCAAGCAGGGTGAAAAGCTTTGGGATGGCATTCAAAGCGCGTGACATCAACTATTCTCAGACCACTCGTTGCAAGTTTTGGATCGCTGTTTTTGCTGGTTCGAGTTTCGGACCACGATTGGCATGTTTCGGACCGCCCGGCGTCTGAATTATTAGTGTTTCGGACCACTGTTTGAAAGTTGTTATGCGAATGGGACCCAATTCCCATGAAACACTCTCAGCCTCCACTTGAAGCGGCACCCTTGAAAATCACTGAGAAAGGATGATCCACTGGGAAGCGGATTTTTGCCCTATCCCTGCTCTTTTCCAGTGGCTGCCAGTTGTTCCCCAAGCGAATTAGGTCCACAGCTCCATTTGTCCCAGATGTTTGGGCTCAGGTTGGTTCATAGATGGCCTGCCTTTGGTGGATCCGGCAAATGCATTTTGATTTCATGGTCGAACCTTTCTCTCGGGGGGAACCCACTCTGCCTGCAAGGTGAACATTGCAACAGAGCACATGTGCTGCATGCGCCAAGGCACTGGCTACCAGCGAGATGAAGTTAAAAAGGCGGGCGGGCGGTGCCTTCCGACCTTTCGGTTTCTCCTTGGCGGTTCATCCCCCTTCAGGAGCACCTACGCAGGGATTCCCTCAAGCCCTTAGTGAGGCTGTGGGGGTAGTTCCCCTAAGAAAGCTTTCTGAAACCTTGCTAAGGTCTCTGCCTGTTGGGATGGGCAAGATGCTATACCTGGAGTCTTCATGACCCTTTAAAACTGGGTCCATGACCCCGTTCATTTTGGGGGTAATGACCGCTTTTGGGTCAGAAGGAGACTCCAGGCACTCCTTTCCCCCGGCTTTCGCGGTTTCACGAGTGGGTTGCCAGGCGAATCGCTTCCACTGGCAGCGCAGAGATGGCTCTCCTTTGCTGCTGCGCGACGCTTTCGATGACATCTACGGGGACCCGGCGGGGACGGGACGATCCGACGGGGATTTGGACCCCCAATGTGGCCTGACCATAGGTGCGCGCCCTCTCCTGGAAGCACTTGTCAAAAGGGTTGATCCGAGTGAACAGGAGCCAAGCCTCAGGTTATTGCTTGCCCTTGTCCCATGGGAGCAACCCGAAGGGCCTTGTTTTCAGGTGTTTGGGAAGGGCTGGGATACCGAGTTGGAGAGAAGTGTGGAGCTCTGAAAGATCGGCCACGCAAGCTGGGGGGCCAAGACTCAAGACCTCTCGTTTGTTCGAAAGCAATCAGGATCGATCCTTCCCCGCGAAAGGATTAGGTCATGAAGGCTGTGCAAGGCTCAGAGTCGTGTTGTTTGTTTCAGCACAATGCCTCAGCTACAGGTGCAAGAGGCCCCTCAAGTTTGCGAGGGGGAAAAGCAGAAGCCCTTGCAGGTTGTTTGAAGAAGGTAAACCAACCCAATTGTTTGGAGGTTTGCCCATTTGAGACAAAGCCACATAATTGTTGCAACACAGGTTGAAAGTTTAGTTGTGCGAGCTTGAGGTAGAACTGGGGTGTGCATGATGCCTGTGCATGTTTGCTCATGGAATCACACTCAAAAGGGGCATTAAGTCTAGACGTTTGATGATGTTTGCGCATACTTGCGCAGGTGTCAATATACACAAATTCCAAAGTGTGTTGGTTTAGAACAGGGCCTTGCTCTTGCAAATGGGACGTCTTCTTGAGCTGGTTTCACCGGACACAGGATGTGGCGGCCTGATGGGTCCAAACAACCTGATGCGACTTTAGCATGAACCAATTCCTCGAGTGTTTAGAGTTTTTAGAGGTCATTTCCTTTACTTTACGGTGTTTCTAGCCGACATGACTTGCCGTGCTTGGCCAAGGGTTTTCGTTTCCCAAATGAAGCATCGCTTTGGTGCTTTTCGCGGATTTCAGCAACTGATGAATTTGCACATTGGCACTCTAGTGTATGTCCGATAAATGGCAATCCGAACATACCAAAGCATTTGTCACATGACAAACTTGCAAGACCGATGGTAGTCTGCTATTGGTTGGGGCGGAAAATGGGGTGCCCTCATCAGTTTGCCCAAACATGGGGCCCACGGATTTTTGGTCCGAGGCCCTTTGAGGGAAGCTTTCGTGTAATCGTAGTGTTCGCAGGGCAGGTCGGGCCTCAAAACTATCTCAAAGCCGAGGGACGAGGAAGAACTACCCCTTACTCAAAATACACGTATTTTCAGAGTATTTTGGGGAAAACCTGGTTTTCCATGGTAAATACCTCCTTTCTTAGGAGAGGGTCGACATGATACCCTGAAAAAACGAGGGTATTTGGAGTAGGGGGTTTGTCACGTAGCCCAAGTAGATCCAAGTAGATTCCTGAGGTTCAACAGTGATTCACCCTTCAGTTTTCCAGTTAGCAAATCGACTTGAAATCACCTTTTGGTGTCCCCTGGTTGGTTTCCAGTCATGGCCCCAAAAGGTGATCACCTTGTAGTTCTGGGTCACTGAGTATTACGCAACCTTCCCTTGGCTCTTGCGAGTTGGCTCTTGTGTTGAATTCTCACCCCCAGCGCAATTATGCGCAATTCCATGTAGAGCTGCCCCCGACGCCTGAAGATGAAGTTGCCCAAACTGTTCGAACTGACACTTAGCCAAACGCTTGAACCTGGGGGTCAAAGAGGAATGCAGGTGCATGAAAAGTCGATTTTACACTCTCTACCATGAAGACGCCGACCGACCAACCGACCGACCGACCAACCGACCAACCCACCAACTAGACTAGATGATAAGCCGCGAACTCTTCTTCATATGTACATATTTGTATATTTGTATTGACATGATTGTGGGTTTCCTTTCACGCTGAATCAACGATTAGGGTTTATTTTCGAGTTTCCCCACCACCGGTTGCAGAGCAGCAAATCTCGCAGGTGTGCTTTCGAATTGGTTCCATTCGAATTGGTCTGACTCACGTGGCTCGTCTCGTTTCAGTCCTGCTCCTCGACGCGCACGGGGACGCGGCTCGAGACCATCGAAGCTCAGCCAACTTGGGGGGTGGCCACCTGGAAACCCGCGGAAGGAACTCGACCAGAAACAGCGTACTTTGGAAGGAAGGACCCGCCCAAAACTAAAAGAAGGAGCCTTAAATATGACGGAAGGAATCATCTATTTGTTTTGTTCCGGGAGCAACCCGGATACACAAGGCCTTACAAGGCATCCCTTGTATCTGCCACCTTAACTCAACCATTACACAGGAATCCAGGGGCGGGGGTGCTTCACAGAGGGTGTTGGCTTTCGACCGAAAACCCATTAAGAATGGATCTTTGGCAGAGAATCAGCGAGTTTTGTTTTTTGTTTTTGTTTTATTATTAATTTGGTTGTGGTGCATTATTCAGCATAGCTTATGGGGAGCTTACCTAGGGGTAGAAACGAGCTCACCATGGTAAAGATCCTATACTTGGGGATCCCATCCCTGAATTCGGGTGGATTATTGGAACTATAGTTTTTATTGTGGCGTAATGTGTGTTGTTCGCATGAGAAGTGGTCAGAAGTTATGACTCGGACCCGACCTATGTGTTGTTGATGCACAGACCGCTTTTGGATGACTCTTGGCATTTTGAAACCGGCAGCTTGTGCACTATCCACGTTAGGGAGGATACATGAAAACTTGTCCGACTACGCATTTGCTCGCAGACATTGCTGGTTAACTTATATCTATCACGCACAGGAATCCATCCAGCCTAGCACCCTTCTTCAGTCGCTTCAGTCAACTAAAAGCATCCTTTGATTCCCATTGCAGACGGTTGGATCTCTGGAAGGGTGTGGACCTCAAATAGGACCTTGACGTCTTACTGAGGTCATTCGAGGTCCCAACATGCTTAGGGAAGGACATTTGAGCCACAATCAAAACCCGGGTAGGGTTAGTAAGGGACGATTCCAACCATAAATGGCTGCGGCCGCCTTCTTAATCCTGCACATGGTTCTGGGTAGACCATTTTAGTACCAGGTTTTGATTGCGACTCGATCAAAAGGTCCATCAAGGAAACCACCAAAAAAACACTTTCCCCACTAAACAGGCAACTTTACCCCCAGTCATGTGGGGGCCAGAAACATTGATCCACCCCTATTTACGTTTTGATGGCCGCACGATTGTCACCGAGGATTACATATTTTATGACGAGGACGCGTTGAAGCTCACCGACCGCGACTTCGCTGCACTCCATTTTGTGCGTTTTCTTAGGGACCCCAAAACATGGTGGTTTTCCTTTTTGGTGTCCCTTTGAAACCAAGCACCGGTTTCCCCCAAGAAATGACATACCCATTTTGCGTCGCCCCAATCTCTGGAAAACAACCTTGGGCGATCGCTCAGGCGATCCAAAGGCTGCGATCGTCAGGAGTCAGGGGGGTGTCTATATGGCCGAAACGCAACAGAGGGGTCCCTTTTTGCCAAACCTCTTCCAGAGAAAATGGTTCTGTAGCTCAAAAAAAGGGTATCCCCAAAATGGCACCAAAAGGTACATGGAAACAAAGACAACCTGCGGTTTGCCACAGCCAAATGGCGCAAAGAAGGACCACCTGGCTTTCCACTGAGCACTGGGGTCATCTTAAAACTAAAGTCTATGGGCACCGTTTCCAACCATTGAGTTGTCAACACGCGTTGAGGCATTGGACGAAACAGCCACTGAAGATTCTGGGTGTGTGGTTTCTTTGTGCTTTTGTCTGATAGACCCACTAGTAAGCTTTTATTCTTCACTGGTTCTGTGTGAGCAAAGGTCGATACCAGATATGGATATTGGGTGGTCCCCTAACGGTGTATTCTGTGTAATATGCATGTTGTATAATGTATGTTTAATGTATGGTTGTCAGGTTGTAAGCTCTTTTCTTTTCAGGCTTTACAAGTCGTAAGGTTCGAGCTAAGACCCTGGGACTTGAATCTGTAGTACACATTTGTGGCCATAACCTGCAGATGTGTGCAGTTGCTCGACTGTCAGTCCACAGACTCCGGACCCTCGGAGAATGCTGACCCCTCTGAGACAAAGCCCAGGAGCCCACACGCAATGAGTGGGTGACACCTGCTTCATCCGGAATCCGGTTTCGAGGAGTCCCTGGGAAACTGCGAGTTCCTCGCAAACCGGCCCAAAAACACGGCTGGGGGCCAACCCCAACCATGAACGACTGTTTAAGCAACCTTCGTTGGGTTTGCCTTAGCCTCCAGTTGAAACTACTTGTTCAGCCACTGTTCCGAGCAACCTTGTTTGAGTTTCTCTTGAAAGGGTACCAGGGGGTTGTGGCGGTTTCCAGCCATCCCCTGAGGTTTTTGCTTTTTTTTGGTTGCTTTAGTTCGATGGTTTCTTCAAACCACGAAACACGTTCTCGACTTCTGGCAAATCTGAAGGACAGCCCGGTCAAATGGTCCAACCCTTAGAAAGCAGCCCGCCATGGGGCCTGTGTGTTGAAATCAGCCTTTTTGACACCTTGGCAAATAGATGGATGCACCATCACTCCCTTACCCCCGACCTGTCGTCGTTCCCGCCTAATGCCGCGTCTCACCGAGGCTCGGAGATGAAGTGCCCGGAGCAGCCGATGCCCAACGCCCTGGAGCCCTCGGACCACATCCCCGTGCTGGCGGGGGAGGGGTGTGGCACATGGCTCGCTCGTCTTTTGCTTTTTTGAGATGGTACCCTTTTGGGGTTGGTTTAAAGGAAAACCACAAGAGGGACACCATTTTGGGAACTGTTTTTTTTGAGTTGGTAATTTATTCTCCTTTTTTTTCAATTCACGATTATTTTCATCAATTTGATTTTCATTTATTTTAACTTTTTCCTTCTTCAATATATCTCTTCTCTTTTTGTTTTCCTTCTTCTATTCTTACTTATTTTGTCTTTATTATTCTTTGTTTTTTCTTTTTTCTTCTTCAATCGTTTTTTCTTCTTCAATCTTTTTTTCTTCTTCTATTCTTTTCTCTTCTTCTTTGTTTCTTTCTTCTTCTTCTGTTTTTTTCTTTTTTGTATTTCCTGGGCTGGTTTAACGGAACAAACAAAATAAGAAAAGCCATTTTTAGGGGCACTCTCATCCTTTTGTCTTCCCCTGAAAACCACCAAACAGGGGGTACCAACTCCAAAAAAGACAGACCCAAATGGGCTTGGGTTGGTTTCAAATTTGTGCTTCGGCTTTCCTTTGCTTTCTTGAACGCCACCAGAAGAATGGTACCCTCCCAAAAACGACATATCCATGTCCAAAACGTGGTTGGGAGTGTTGAAAGGAAGCCAAAAGGGAAACCCAAAATGGTCTGAGG
The DNA here is from genome assembly GCA_963377175.1 of Effrenium voratum. Lineage (NCBI taxonomy): Eukaryota > Dinophyceae > Suessiales > Symbiodiniaceae > Effrenium > Effrenium voratum. The sequence continues at coordinate 193,680 of CAUJNA010002946.1, read as the reverse complement.
TGAGCATGATAATTCAGGTTTGGACATGTGTTTGATATTTGGATTCATGTAAAGAAGGTTTTCTGGGAATTATGAATCCCTGGTTGCTTCCTGGGGGGTCCCATTTGAAAGTGCATCCTTCACTTGCTTTGTGTGTGTGTGTGTGTGTTGATTTGTCTTTTTGTTCCGGGGTGCACCCCACCAATTAAACTGCCAGGCTGATTATCCAAGGCAGACATGTTGCGTTGCCTCCGAATCGATGTTTTGTTCAACTTAAAGACTTAGTAAGACTTAGTACATAAGTAGGTTCTCTATTGTTGAATAGGGTGAAACCTTGGTTATAATACACTTGGTGAGTGAGCAAGGGACATTAACATTCATAATCTTTGTGGAAGTTCCCAATTTAAGATTCACTGGATATGAAACTAAACAGTTCGGCTTGTAATTTTGCAATTTCATACTGAGGCATACCGGGCTGGGCTTCAACAAAAATTAAAGGACACCCAAGAGGAACCCAACAAACACCCAAAGGGAAATCACCAGTTCAGACTTATGGTTGTTCAGTGGATTCAACCCTTTACCCTTTCTGTTTGGTGGTTCAACATCTACTAAAGGGATTCAGCTAAACCACCCCACCCGACAGCACACCAACCAACACAAACCCTCCCCCCCCTACCCACCCCGCCCCGCCAACAAGTTTTTTTTTTTTGCCTACATATTCTTTACTCTTCACTCACTGGTTGCAACTGGCTGATGTCTTTGTCTCCAAATCCTTTTCTTGGACTTCAGAGCCTCTTCTTGAACAAAGGGTTCCCAACATTCGCCCTTGTAAAGGTGGTTTTAAGTTTCTCTTATTTTTCCCTTTGTGCCCCTGCATTTGCCCCTATGTGTTCCCTATATTTCGCCCGTTGGCCAATTCAAAGTTATTTTCCGGGAAAGCACCAGGAAGCCACCGGGTAACTGGATACCGACACCCCGCAGGCCACCTTCCAAATGCCTGGGCCCACACGTGGCGATGGGGCGAGAATGCCCTGCTGAGGGACTGACTGGATCCAGATGCGGCTCCTGGTTGGGCCATGTGTTACGTCCTTCTCGCATTCTTTGAGTTGTCCGGAAGTCTAGACTTGTGTTGACCAAATCCACTCATTTCCAGAAGCTAAGAAAAAGGGGGAGCCATAGAACCACATGAATAAACAGCATG
>CAUJNA010002946.1:170000-187500 GCA_963377175.1 Effrenium voratum | reverse complement strand
GGAGATGCCCGGCGAGGCCTTCGCAAGGATGTCCGACCAGATGGGGGAGTGTGACGGTGTCTAGCAGCACTGGTCTTTCTTGGCCGGCGTGTACGGGACCTTCTGACCGCCGGAGCTGGTAGGAGCACGACTGGACGATGTGGGATGCGTTGGCGCGGGTCCGATCGAAGTGGTCGTGCTGAAAGCCGACGACGATCAAGTTGTGGCCGAGAATCTAGATCTGGTTCGTCGACCGTCATCGGGTTGTCGGCTGGACCGGCTTGCATCTTGTTGGCGGAGATCTGGTCGATGAAGGTCCGGATGAGGTTCCTGACGCTCAGAGGAGCAGGCTGGGATGGTGTATTAGCTTCTTCGGGTCGACCACTGTCTGGAGCAGGTGAAGGGGGATGAGTGTTGCTTTGCGCTTGCTGGTTGGTAAGTTGGCACCTGAATGGCGTAGGGCGCGTAGTTGACCGGGTAGAGGTGCGCGGTGGGTTCAAAGCCAAGTGGAAGGATGGTTCGAGGAGGATTGAATCTCAGTATGCTGGGCACCTCCAGGAAGGTACGGTGTCGCCGGACCTGCGTGGTGACGAGGCCATGAAGGATTTTGGCGCAATCCAAAATCACCTGCTTGTCCTGAACCTCGGGAGCCAGGAAAGACATACATGGAGGTGACAGAATGGAACCGCTGTAGATGTCGAGAAGCCATCAGAAAAGCCGGTGGTGGTGTGCAGCTGAAACAACCCAACTGAAGAGGAGGAAAAAACTGCAGCAGGTCACTCATCCGACGCGAGTCACTCCATAGCGAGATCACTTGGCAGTTTGAGCACGTGAAGAGTAGGAACACGGGAAACCGAAACCAAACCTGAAGACCTACAAACACAGCCTGACGTCAAGCGGGGAACCGACCGGGTCTGCATGCTGAATCTGAATCTGCACGGAACAGGAACGCTGAACGGAGTTTGAGGTGAGACGTGGCCCAGGAGGTACATTGATTGGGAGGGGGTACCTCAAAGAATCCAGCACCGAAAAGGTGCCCTGAACGAGATCTTCTCCTCAGTACGCAGAGAAGTCGCAAAGGTCATATCCAGGCAGTGTCACTCTAGTTACAGAAATTGTTACAGACCAACAGCATCAACATCACGGCGCAGAATCCAGTGGGTAACCAACAGCTTATCATCGAGCGCAGGTACGTGGCTGAAGCGTCCTTCTGCCATATCCTGATGCAAGACTTGGAGCTTCGTTGGACCAGGCCAAGTCAAGCATCCCTGGTCCCCCTGCTCGTGTTCATACCGCAGACATTCCAATATCGGCCGTGACGCCGCCTTCGTGCAAGAGAAGGTTCACACACACACACACACACACACACACACACACACACACACACACACACACACACACACACACACACACACACACACACACACACACACACACACACACACACACACACACACACACACACACACACACACACCCACCCCACACACACACACACACACACACACACACACACACACACACACACACACACACACACACACACACACACACACACACACACACACACCCACACCCACACCCACACCCACACCACACACACCACACACACACCACACCACACACCACACCCACACCCACACACACACACACACACACACACACACACACACACACACACACACACACACACACACACACACACACACACACACACACACACACACACACACACACACACACCCACACACACCCACACGCACGCACGCACGCACGCACGCACGCACGCACGCACGCACGCACGCACGCACGCACGCACGACACGACACGCACGCACAGACACGCACGCACGCACGCACACGCAGACACGCAGACACGCAGACACGCAGACACGCAGACACACAGGCAGACACGCAGACACGCAGACACGCAGACACGCAGACACGCAGACACGCAGACACGCAGACACGCAGACACGCAGACACGCAGACACGCAGACACGCAGACACGCAGACACGCAGACACGCAGACACGCAGACACGCAGACACGCAGACACGCAGACACGCAGACACGCAGACACGCAGACACGCAGACACGCAGACACGCAGACACGCAGACACGCAGACACACAGACACACAGACACACAGACACACAGACACAGAGACACAGAGACACAGAGACACAGAGACACAGAGACACAGAGACACAGAGACACAGACACGCCGACACGCCGACACACCGACACACCCACACACCGACACTCCGACACTCCGACACACAGACACACAGACACAGACACACAGACACACAGACACACACACACAGAGACACACACACAGAGACACACACAGAGACACACACAGAGACACACACACACACACATGCGCGCGCACACGGCCCGATCACGGACCACCCTCCGGTGGCCGGATTTACGTGGCTGGCATCAGCTGACGCCGTTCTTTTTTGGGGTGTGACAGAGGTGTGACAGAGCTCCGCTTGCCAGCTGGTGCACAGGAGGGGGGAGGGTTACCCGTCCCGTCTGAAAACTTCGTCCTAATTCCCGTCTTGGCATGGAGGACCCATCCTAGGATGGCGTCCTAGGGCCCCGTCCTAGGACCCCTGGCACCGCCATCACAAAGCATCGGTCTCATTCCCGTTTGGGCAAGCAAATGATGGCGCCGTCAAGCGCGGCATATTTTGGCAGCGGCTTTCACGACGGCTCCAATGGTCTTTGCGTTTTTTTTAGCCCTTGTTCCACAGATCAGAAGAGCTTGAGAGGCGCACAGCACAATTACACGCGAAGAACAATGTTGCCGCTTTAGCAAGGTTTCACCGCTTGGGGACCTCACACATTTTGGCGCTTAAGGAAGACTATTGCAAAACAGGCAGCTGTTTTGAAGGGTTTTGCGCCTGCGAATCCGGCCAACCACGTGCCTGTCTTTCTTTGCTCTGGCTCCGAGCATTATTTTAGACCTTTTGCCGTGGAAGTCAGTCCAGTGCTCATGGCCTGCTTGGAGGAGTGCATGTTATGTGCAAGCAGTGCCTTTTTTGCTCCCTTGTCTTTTCCATAATTCAATCAAAGCGGAATTGGGAAGGATGGCTGGGTGGAGCACTTTATGGCGACCTTGTACTGGGTGATTGCTACATGGCCCGCATTAGTACTCGGAGACCCCCCGAGGTATTCTATAGCTTGACGTGTTGTGCTGGCAAGCAAGCGAGTCATATGAGATCTAAGGCGATCTGCTACCATGACAGCACAGCCCCAGCAAGGCCGACCCGATCTGCTATCGTGACTTTTGCCCTGTTACGTTGCATCTTCCTGATGCTTGTTGATCTGCCAGTAGCAGTCTGTGTTGACCACCTGACACCCTTTTTCAGAAACTACTGACAGCTACTGGCAGCAGTGTGAGTCCTTATCGGGGTAGATCAGGCGCACTGCATTCTGCTCTCGTTTGCCGAAGTCCAGACGGCAAGCGCAGGCGCCTCGGCCGTCCCAAAGACCGTGAACTCAACCCCAACCCACTCTGCCCAGCCCAAATAGGGTTTGATGCTACATTTTCCTGTCAGTTGTTTGATCAAGTTGTCACACACAATGCCACAGCGACGCCAGACTCACTCCACAAGGCGGTCCAGAAATCTTGGACCGGCTCAACGTAACACACACACAATCATTGTAACATGTTGGTTTCACGTGATTGTACCAAATGCTTTGCCATGTCAGTGTCATATCAAAATCTGGTCCAGGAGTGCTGCAGATCCTGCTCAGTGCTTGGTGGCCATGTCATGGCTGCGGCGTCTCGGCTCTGAGTTGCATCCTTCGCTTGTGATGCTGCTTTGCCAACGACTAGCCGAGACCTTCCTGTAAGCTAGTCCGCCAAGGCCTCGGTGCTTTGGTCGCGCTGCGGGCAGTCATCACGTGTCTTGGCACGCGGTCCATCGCGTTCAGTTGCACGTGGGCTGCACGTCAGGCTGCTTCCTGTGCTGCTTGGTCTCCTTTGCGTGCTGACCATGGCCCCTGGCATGGGAAGCGTAAGTCACGAGGAGGCCATGCAGGCACCGCGGCCACGGATGCTCGACCAGCATGTGGCAGTCTTGCTCGCTTGTCGTTGCTAAAAGGCATCCCTTTTTCCCGGCCGACTGGCAACCAGCACTACTTCAAAGGCACACACAAGGTTTGGCCAACAATTTGCATACCAGTTATTGTACCCTAGAACGCGCCTGATGGCATCCCTCTCCACCAAAAAATGTTACATAATGGATTTTCCCGAACATTTGCCAGTACCGTTGACCATGCTGGCTCCCGTCACAGTCACCATGTTGCATTCCACATCTTTGAAGCCGCAAATAGCAGTTTGGTTAACACATCAAGGCTTGACAAGGGGCACACCTCCAATCAGATAAACACGACTCTCCCCAGCACATGTCCCTTTTTGTTGCTTTGAACATCTACGCGCTATTTTGCCCTCATTCAAGGACGGGCTTCATCTCGACGAGATTCAGGACCTGAAGCTTCACTTGTTCGCACTTGCGGTTGCGTTCCCTAGGAGCCCGCTGCACAACATGGCCCAGGCACTCCAAGCAGCAGCCAAGGAGTGCAAGGCGTGGACTTTTGGACAGTGCCGCGAGCACGGTTTTGGGCTTTACGTGCAACGGCAGGTGGACCTGCAGATCGTGGACACGACGCCGGGCAGCCATATACAGACTGCCTGCGCCTGGTCAAAATGTGAAACACCATATCGTTTTTCTCGCTTGCATCATACAAAAGAAGGAGGCGAGGAGCCACCCCCTCCCCCGACTCTCCCCGCACACATGCCCCCATGTAAACGCACACGCGCGCACAGACGCAGACACAGACACAGACACAGACACAGACACAGACACAGAAACACGCACACACACACACAGACACACACACACACACACACACACACACACACACACACACACACACACACACACACACACACACACACACACACACACACACACACACACACACACACACACACACACACACACACACACACACACACACACACACACACACACACACACACACACACACACACACACACACACACACACACACACACACACACACACACACACACGCACACGCACACGCACACGCACACGCACACGCACACGCACACGCACACGCACACGCACACGCACACGCACACGCACACGCACACGCACACGCACACGCACACGCACACGCACACGCACACGCACACGCACACGCACACGCACACGCACACGCGCACGCACACGCACACGCACACGCACACGCACACGCACACGCACACGCACACGCACACGCACACGCACACGCACACGCACACGCACACGCACACGCACACGCACACGCACACGCACACGCACACGCACACGCACACGCACACGCACACGCACACGCACACGCACACGCACGCACACGCACACACACACACACACACACACCACAACACACACCACACACAACACACACACACACACACCACACACACACACACACACCACACACACACACACACACACACACACACACACACACACACACAACACACGGGCCCGCACGCCCGCACGCACGCGCACGCACGCACGCACGCACACGCACGCAACGCACGCAGCACGCCCAGCACCTCACGCACGCACGCACGCACGCAGCACGCACGCACGCACGGCACGCACGCACGCACGCACGCACGCACGCACGCCCGCACGCCGCCCCGCCGCCCGCCGCCCGCCCGCCCCCCGCCCGCCCCGCCCGCCCCCGCCCAACCCCCCCACCCACCACCCACCCACCCCCCCCCCACCCACCCCCACCCCCCCCCCCCACCCCCCCCACCCCCACCCACACCACACCCACACCCACACCCACACCCCCACCCACCCACCCACCCACCCACCCACACACACACACACCCACGCACACACGGACCCACGGACCAACACACCCACACACTCACGACCCATGCCTTTGGGGACATCTAAACAACCAGGTCTTGAGTTGATCCTTCCATTGGAAGATCAAGGACGACAACAAGATCGAACTTGGACTTTTTGCAGGGAGTGGAAGTGAGCTGAGCAAAAGTCTGTTCAATGCGTGCTTTCGTGAAACGATGCCATGACTCCTTGTCAGGAAGTGAGTAGTCGAAGTAAAAAGTTGGTTGCTTTGTTTCTCGGTGCTTCATGGCAACTAGGAAATCATGCAGTGATAAAACCGCAAAACAGCACACTTGGATGAGGGTGACTTTGATTGTGAACCCAGGAGGCCATGAGCATGCTTAACCCCGAGCTTGGCACCTCGCGTAGGCATAAGTGCACGTGAATTCGTTTCCCCCGCGCTCGCAGGCTTGGTCATGTGTCACAGGCTTGGCAGCGATGCGGGCGGCTTTTCAGCATCGCTGCGACCTTCGCTCGTAAACCGAACGTGCAGAAACGCACAGCTTCAAGCTGTCAAGGGTGGGAGGACTCCGGTTTTGTTGCCTCTGTCTCCAACCTGTCTAGTTGATTCCCGTCTTTTTGCTTGGTGCACCATGGATCGTTTTTTGCTGGCTTTCACCCGTTGAACCTTTTGGAATCTTTTGGACATCTTGGAAGATGAAGGTTTCCCCATCACCAAGTGAACCACTTGGGGCTGTTGAAGCGAGATGTGGAGAGAAACAATCAGGTACCCGCTTCTTTTGCATTGGTTTGGGATTTGAACCATTTCACAAGAACTCATGGGATTTACATTGGGAGTTGCCCTAACCTTTTCACAAGAACTCCTGGTTCTTCACAAGGTACATGGGGTTTACCTCTCCGTAACTCACCAAGCCACCGATACGGCTCCAAACCAATCAGAGGAAAGCAGAAAGAAAGTCGCGCAGACCTTGGGGGGCCCCTTTGAAAGGTTTCCTGGGGAAGCCAAGGTGATAGCGTTGCAGAATTGCATGAAATTCTAACAAAAACAGGGGTCTGTAGGGGTATACTTTTGGATACTTTTGGGCGATCCCAGCACCTTTGGGTTCCTGTTGAGTTGCAGTCGGATAGAATACATGTGTATTTGTACGTAGTATTCTTATACTAGTATAAAACTCACACATTTATTTAATATATATATATATATAGCTACACACCTGCAGGTCACCTGCATGTTGTCCGATTTTGCGGGATTTAAACACCTGTTCTGCGTCTTGTTGAAAGGAACAATCTTTTGAGGTGAGATACATCGGCGTGTCTCCAACAAATGAAATTCTGGTAACCTACAACCCGCCCCGCAGACCCCCGCCAAGTAAGGCCCCAATTGTTGGGGCGGACTTTTGGGGGCGTTTGTAGATTTCCGGAACATGGAGGCCCCCTGCCAAACAATTTGCTTTCTTTTGGTGTCCCTGGTGAATCGGGGCCTTTTGCGGTGTTGGATACCCGGCCCCAATCAATGTACACCTTCACATTGAGATGGCAGGCATGGGTATCCATGCGTGAATATGTGTGCGCAAGTTCAACACTACATGGATATTGAGACGAGACCGGAATGCGTACCTTTGCATTAGCACATACGGAGATTATAGATTTGTACGCAGCTACCGTAACTGTATATATATATATACATGTGCGCACACAGTCTTTGTGTCTCGACACATATGCTGCTTAGGTAAGCACCCCCCGGGCCTTTAGATGCATGTGACTCAGCCTCTGGGCATCCTCGCTTTGGGCAGGCGGCAGGCTCTTGCAAGCTCGGCCCTGGCGCGGCGACAGGACGTCGTTGATCTCGCAGCCTCCGCTGATTGAGAGGCATAGGGTATGAATATAGTCTATGCCCCAAATTTGTGGTCTTCCTTGCCAAGGAAAATGGCTCAGAAACCCTGCAGGTGGACTTGTGCGCTTTCCAGACCCCGCGCAGGAGAACGGCTGGTTCGCCTCACTGAAGTTAGAGCAGGCGACATGGAGACCGGCTGTGATCAACGAATCAGTTGACCGGAGGTGTACCGCCTTGAAATGGTCTTATCTCGCCATGTAAAAGGTGATCACCTTTGTTGTCTAGGTCCTTTGGGCAACTAAGTTTACTACCCTAAGAATCTCGGTTTCTCAAATGGAGGATCCTGTTGATGCTTTGGTAATTAATCTCCCAACAGAACCCAAACGGGGATGGGTAAGTGTTGAAAGTTTCTAGGTCTACGTGTTTGGCACGTTTGTTTTCTGGGAAACGTACAACACGCCCGGATGTTGTGCACGTTTAGGTGAGCCGGTGAGCGTGCAGAAAGGAAAGGGCGGAAGTAGAAGTTTGAGCAGCTCCCGTTTGGTAAGGTGAGTCTTGTGCCCCCAACCCCTGGACCCAAAGTCTGATTGTTTCGTAGTGAGTACTGGGACCTTTTGTCAGTTAGTGTTTCCATGTTTGTGGGTTGGATATCACCCTGCCACGCACACACACAAACACCACAACAAAGGTGGAACGCCAGGCACCATAGTTTTGGATTTGTTCACAGGAACAACGTTGGGAAGGCGCCTGGTTGAAAGCTCGGACCAATGTCGATCCCTAGTTGCTCAACCTCCCAAAGTTATCAATCACAATCCCCCCTTGGAAGAAAGACGCTCCCCACTAGACAGACCCCCCCCTCAGCCCTCACGTAATTATTCATGTTTGCACAAACCAACTCCAAACAGACGAAACAATGAAGTACCCAGCATCTGGCAGCCGTAGACAACACCTTTGGCCGATTCTAGTCCTAGCATGACATCTAAGAGCAGTGGGAACTGCAGCGTCACGACGAACCTCTGACCGTTGGTAAAGGGCGCCTTTCCAGGAAAAAAAACACACACACAAAAAGAACATAAAACATATCGATAGTCGTTTGAACAGAGTTGAGGGAGTGATCGCATTCGCTGGAACCAAGCACCGACAAGACGGCACTACGCGGGAACAACCAAAACAAAGAAGGCAACAAAAAAGGGCTTCTGTCATCTTCTGTCCACGGCAAGATATACAACCCAGAACCAGTAAGTCGCCTCAGGCGAAGGGTCTGTGCTTCTTTGCAGGCGCCGTTCCAAGTGAACCTGGCGCATGTGCGGCTCCAGAAGGCGCTTCAGGTGGTGCAGGCACCTGGGTCTGGACAGAGCTTCCGGAGTTCAGGGAAAAATCCGAGTCAGGCAGGTGGCTCCCCCTAAGAATCTCTTTGTATCTCAAAAGCGCCCTTTCTAAGATCCCAAACCTGGCAATGGGGCGCAGTGGCCCAGGGAGCGGCACGGTAGGTGCGCGATTCTTTGATTGGCGTTTCTCATTTCAGTGTCAGGTCTTGGAGATGTTATTCCACACACATAATTGCCTACGACTGTTTGTCTTGTGTCCTACAGTTGGACAAATATATTGGGCTGTTTGTAAGTCAAGGTGTTTCTTTTGGACAACCTTGTTTCCCCTTATTTGGACTGTTTATTTCTTTTGGTTGACTTTTAGTTGGCCGACATCTAAATGTGCATTCGATAGCCATCGCATCGATTGTGAACACCGGATCGGCCAACTCACAGTGTCACAGTCTATATAAGGCGCCTTGGTGTGGTGTTTGGATGAAATGCACTGGCTGAGTCTTGAAAACCACCAAGATCGGCGCATTTGCGATCTGTTGCCCTTGTGGTAAACCATTTTCTGCTCCTTTGCTTATCGAAAGACAGCTGCATAACGCTTGAATGAGTGGCTTACCCTCTCCAAAGACATGGCAGATGACCGGGTTTTGGAAGATGACCTTCCTTTTGGGGAAGAGTTGAGAGGGTAAAGCAACCAGGATTTCCCCATTCCACGGAACCCCACTTGCAGCGGCCTTTTTGGGAGCTTTGAGGGGGCTCAAAGCAAGGAAGGCTCAAGACAACACAGTATGGATGAGGGTACCAGGTTCTGGTCATGTCGCAGGATGTGGCAGCAGTGTTCCGATCCGGGATCCAGACGTCAGGCCAGGCCGCAAAGAGGGGGATTTAGGAAGCCCGTTAATAAGTTGTTGGCGGGGTTGCATTGAAATGGACTGTAAGGATTCGAACTGGGCCTTGATAATGAGGCCTGATTTGAAGGCCACTTAGCTGAATGGTTTTAGGGAGCGGTTGGGGTGAGTTTCCCTTGGAATTCCAACGAACGCAAACGTGTTGTTATTTTTTCCACTTCAGTGAGTTCCGCATTGTCGTCAATCACATGACCGACAGGCCAGCACCAACCTTTCATCACCCCGTATCAACAACGCTACAACCATAGAGCTATACGGCAAGCCATGAGAACTAGTGATTGCTCTTAGGGGTGATCAGAGTTGAACAAGTTAACAACTTGGCTTGTTACCCTGCCAATAGGGGTTCACTTTGACAATAGGAAAGTTATTAAGCTGGATACACGTTGGGATGGCGGGTGGGCAATTGCACAGTGAGTCCAGACAATTGACGCCTGGATGAATTGCCCATCACTTGGTTCAACCAAATGGCGCCCCCTGTTTCTGTGACTGCATTCTAGGCGATCGGGCTCCTTCAATAGTGGATCAAAACGAGGAGGGGATACTCAACAGGTTTTCAATCTGACGATAGAGGACTGGCAGCAAGCCAAAAGTTTTGCGTGGCGGCCAGTTGTGAGGTTGTGGTGTTCTAGCTACTGGGATGCAGCATGTGTGGCAAAGTGGACTTCGGCTGCAGCCAGATCCAGGGTTCGCTTCACTCGTTGTTAAAGGACTTGTTTGAAGGGCACTTGGTTGAAACATGCAAACAGGCGGAGCAGATCCGCATTTATATGTACTCTACCTGATAGTTTTATGGAACAGCTTGACTCATGCTGTTCTCGGAAGTATGACCCACCCAGTTCTTCAAATGTGATGTAGAGTTTCACCATGCTTGAGGCTACTCCCTGTTCGCGAAATTTTGTAGAGGACCAGAAGATCCACTAGAACCCAGGGTCAGCCAATTCTTGAAGTACTCTTTGGGCTGGCTCAAGTTCTTTGCCAGTGCTTGCCATTGGTTTTCCCTGTTTGGTTGAACATGAAGCCCCCCCTCGAAATGCAGAACATGTAGCAGGGCTGTTGTTTCCTGAACTTATTCTTGAGTTGGCAAACGTTTTGCTTTTGTGTTTTGGTTTTGTAGGAAACCCACTGAGGACACGTATTATTAGATACATGTCCCCGAGCCTTCCGTTTGACAGCGGCATTGGTGCAATAGAGCCTTAGCTGGGTAACCCAGAAGAGCCCAAGCTTAGTGAAGGATCCTAGCTCGGTACCTGAAGATGTAGTCAATGCATGCGCCGTGAAAAGGCACCTTCCACAGAGGGAATCCAGTTTGAAAGTGATACAGTACTGCGATGAACATGGAACCTAAACTCCCTTTTGGGGGTCCCATCTTGATTTGTAGGGGAGTCAGAGGCATGTCGGGGTTTTGGGGGCTTCCCTGTCCAGTGCACCGAGAAGGAGTTCTTCCAGCGTTTACCAGATCCTGGTTCCCGTCCAGACCACAGAAAACAGTACCCTCCCTCCCAAGGTAATTGCCTTTGAGAGGAAACTGATCCCCCAGGCACCCTCCCGCAAATGTCAGTGGGAGGGAGGGTGGCTGAAATCTGACGCTTTGGTCTCAGCTAACCCCTAGTTGGTGATCGGAATTTGGGGATTTGAACCCTTGGCTTTTGTAGAGGGTAAATGGGACACCCCATCCTGACCACCAATTGCAGGGAAGAGCTGAACCCCACCGCCCAACCGGACCGAACATCCACGGAGCCAGGCTCCCCAGTCGCTTGGCCTGACGAGCCTTCGGCGGAGAAGAAGCCGAGCTCCGGAATGGCGGGCTGGGCCCGGAGCCAAAGACGAAGTCGGAGATCTAGGGAGGGGAGTATCTGAGAGATGCGTGGGTTCGGGTTGGGTTGGGGTTTGTCTGGGAAGGCCCTTCGGTTTTTTTGTTGGAGGGGGGGGGAACATTGCAAATCCAAGAATGTTGGGACGCCTAAAACATCGTCTGCTTTTTGTTGGAGAATGGCAACATCCCGTGTAAAGATGGTTTTCCAGAATCATACAATCTGCCACCTCCGGACGGGGAAAACCAAACCCCCGAGGCCCCCCTCGTTTTACCAAGGGGAGCAAGAGATCAAGAGGGAAGCTAGCGCGTTTCGGGGTTGCTTGAAGGGAACTGAACCACTTGGGGGGGCCTGAGTTTGGCAAAGAAGGGAAGCCCCGTTTTGCCTTAGTTCATAGATGAACGTTGCTTGACATCTGAGACATTGTTGCCCTCGACGCAACTGTGGGTCCGTCTTCCTTGGAAAAGCTACCCCAGGCCACAATACCTTCTTCAAAGTGCATCAGTGAGATGGACACCTGTAGCAAAAGGGTCACTTCAAAAGCGGCTCTGATTTTCGGTCGGTTTCTCTTCCAGTCACCATTCCAAAGCGTCCAAAGGTCCAACAGGGTACCTCAAATGTCACATGTGTCATTACCAGTCCCAGCCAGGGAGGTGAGTAAGGGGCAAAGCCGCCTTTTTATTCAAGACATACTCGAGGTTTGGTCTTGAAATCTGTACCTTCCAGGTGCATCAGTTGGAGCTGGACCTGGATGTGGCAGCCACTGGGCGGCACTGGCCATACTTCCATCGCCTTTGCAGGCAAAGTGGTTCCCAAGAATCGTTGGCTTCCATATGGTGTCCGTTTACACACCACCCCCTGCCCTTGGGTTCAGAATTCCGAGGCATGTTCGGATGTTGTATATCTACATATATAGACATACACACGTACACATACATTATATATATATACACACGTGTACATACATTATGTATATATATATATTATTTATGTACATGATTTATTGATTTCAAGCCAGGGCACTATGAGCCGTAGCAACCTAATATTGACCATAGTCACAGCTGAGGCCCCGGTGATCCACTGGCATTGCACCTCTGGTGTGCTGAACATCCGTCCGGGACTCGCGACCTTGCGCGGCTACGCGCGTTGGTGAGATGCGCAAGGCCCGTGTTTATTTGGGGCTTCATATTTGAACTGCTTCTATGGGTGTTTCCCTTTGGCCTAGCATGTTTTGAGGGCGTGACTGTGATAAAGGGTCAATCTCTCAAGGTTTATGTAGAGAAACAGAGGTCTGTGCTTTGGCACACAACACTAGGCACAGGGAAACACCTAAAAAACCCAAGACCAGGTATTAGAACCACCTAACACGGCCAATGGGGGAGAGCTTTTAGGTCAACTGACCAGATTGGTGGGTTTCCTGTTGGGTTTCCGTTGGTCCTCACAATCTTGGGGCCTCAAAATCAGGTCCTTGAGGTCCACACCCAACAGATTCTCTGGCTGATCTGGGCTTTCCGAGTGTCCCTCACAAACCCCTGGAATAGACGAGATCTGTCCGTTCTGAGAAACGCTCATGCATGTGTTTTGGGTTGGGCATGGTGGCTCCCCGGCCCCCTTCGAAGTGATTGTGTGTAGCTTGAAACATTGGGGACTGACGTCATGAAAAGGGTTCTTTCATGGGGCATTCTTATTTCGGGGGGTTGAAGCAAGCTACACAAATGCAATATGCAGAACATCTCTCTCTCTCTCTCTCGCTCTGGACTTTTGGAGTCTACTGAACGGGGCTCACCGGAAGGGATTCCCGGGAAGTAAACCTGACGACGGTATGCCCTCCCCTGTTCAGAACTGACAGTCCTGCGCTGGTTATGCCACATGGTCAAAGTGTCTTATGGTCGGAGGATTGCAACAAGCTTTTTAGCCGGTGTTGCCTTTTTTAGATTCGCTTCCGCGATGATCCGATAAAAGAAATCAGAGAAGATGGCCGCCTGGACGACACGAAAAGGAGCCCGTGAGGTCGAAGTCTCATGTCATACTTGTGCCATGGTCTTAGACTCACTTGGGGTAGAGAACATGTCATTAGCACCCCTGCTCTGGCTCACCATGTAACTACGAAAGCCAACCGGCCCAGACACCTTGGAGCGCCTTTTAAGGCTTTGGACGTGTTCACCTGCGCACGGCGCCCGCTGGGTCGGGTGCCCAACGGCCCCACGCGCGCGCTTTGCGCGCCGTGCATTGGCGTGTTTCCCTGTGCGTTTTCTACCCGACGAATATGGACTCTTAACCTAGGGGGATCATCAAAAATGAGGCTTTCCTGTTTGGAGGCGCCTGATTACGTGTTCGGAAAAGAGAATAACATAAAACAGCATCAATGTAAACAATTGGGTACACGGTTGTCCAAAGTGATTTTGCCAGCCTGACCTTTTGGTTGGCTATGCTTGACTTCTGCTTAGACCCAACAACCCAGTCGCGAGCCTTTTGTTTCCTGGTGCTTTGCTTGCAAGTGATTGGAAATTTGCTACACGTTTGAAACTGCAGCCAGCCCAAAAGGGGGCAACTACCTCAAGCCTTAGCACAATCGTTCAGGAGGTTGTTGCAATAGAGATCAAGTCGATAGACAACTACATTGAGGCCGCCCCTATGTTTCCGCATCGGGTGGAGGGGGGGGGGGGCGGCATTTGGCGATGGCACAGCGTCCTGGAGTCTGTCACTTCCAGGGCTCATCCAGGGGCTTGTTTCGAGCTGACAGGATATATCTTGCTTGCACCTGCCAGCTCTGATCTGATGGGCTTAGACTAGATGGCACCTGCCCCTTTCTGGGCTCCATGACAAAGGCAAGGTTGTCTCACAAGCGAAGACTTGCTGCTACCTTGTGCAAAGAAAGGTCCTGACCAAAATCGCAGGGTTTCCCTTCTGCCCTCTGCAGGTGTCCCGATTTACGGGTCCCAGAGGGGCCTTTGAGGGCCAGCTTGGTTGTTGGCACGCGGAAAGGAAGGCCACAGTCAAGGGCTCCAACTTCACTTTTCGGAAGTTGCCACATGGGTGTAGTTCCCTTTTTTGAGGGTTCCCCTTTTGTGTGCTCTGCAGACGGAAACCAAAAGGGCAACTCACTTTAGGGGTTCCCTCAAAGGCACACCGTTTCCCATGTCCGGCTTTCCAACTTCATGTTTCCACGTTCGCCTCGGTTGAGCAAATATACCTGTCACTTCCGAACTTAGACTTACACCTGCGGGCAACTAGTCGGCAATGAATAAAACATATTTGGTGACAATGGGTTGACACTCTCGAGTACCGTACAGGAAGTGGAGTGAGGTTCTGGCTGATGTTCAACGGAAAGTCTGGAAATGCACTGCAAGCCCTGAATAATAGAGTATGGATGGCAAAAGAGCCAAACAAAATGTTGGTGTTCCTGTTGGTTTCCCATAAACACAAGGTGAAAAGGGTAACCTCAATGAACACACACCTATACAAGGAGCCCTGCAAATGACGAGGAACCTGAGTGCCAGCGTGCGGCGAGGCCCGGGTTTTTGACCGACGCCATTTGGTCGCCGCCGGAGACAGCGGCGCCGGCGGAGCTTTCGCGCTTCGCGGCTGTGTGCCTCTTTGAGGAGAGGGGGGAAAAGGGTTTCCCAAAGTACCTGGAGTCTTCGTGACCCCGTAAAAATGCAGAAGGGTCATGGGTGGGTTTTTGACACACAGGGATTTAGTAGTTTTTTGCGCAAACCCACCCCCCATGAGGGGACACTTTCCAGAAGTAAGAATGGGGTCTTGACCCTGTATTTGAGTTCCTTGCCTTTTTTTTGAGTTCGTGACCCTTGGTCTTCGGTTCTGCCGAAATAGCCTTAATTAGGTGTCATGAGTATTTGTCACAATGTTTTGAGTGAGTGGTGTGTTGCGTTGCTTCCAAGGGGTTGCGAAGGTTGGTCAGATGACACACACACACTATGATCAGAAGTGGAGAGGGCGTTTGGTGGGTGAACGTTTTTGGTTTTGGCGGTACCAAAAGCTAATGGAAGACAGACGGGAGTGGGTTCAGTGTAATGCCCAAGGTGGACAGCGCTTCAACTCGCAATGTAAATCAAAATTACGCCTAGGTTAGGGAGTCCTGTATCATGGAAGATAAGTTCAAAATATTAGTCAACTGGGGGGTATGGTCCTTACCCATGAACACCTTCTTCAGGGTTGAATAGGCGGCAGCTCCTCCCCCTTCCCAGGAAGTTTATTTTTTAGATTTAAGCAAGCTACGTCAAACTCAGAAGGCTTTGCGATCCCCGGAGAGGTTCCTTTCACAAGACAACCCTGATTTCTGGCTGTCAATTAGTGATTGACCAAATATGTCCTTGGATAGCGAGTCCATTGATTGCGAGTATTTCAATTTTAAGCTGTGTGTCATTGCCTGTCCTGGTCACGAAGCTGCAGACCTTTTGACCTTTTGGCCACCCAAACAAAGCTGACACGCTTGTCCCTCGTGCCTTGGGTTGCACGTGGATACAATATGTTTGCTTGTTGAACAGCGTCTTCTTGCTTGCTTGTGGCATCATTTACGAGATCTCGTGGCTTTGCCACGAGAGGATTGATATGTGGTCTTCTCACATTTCATGCTGCTTTTCCTCGCGACATCCCTTGGCGGGCGTGGGCGACTCCATTCGGCCGATTCCGAAGGATGCAGGCATCGCAGTGGAGAGCCAGGACGTGCTGGTCATCGGCAAGGCGCCTCCCACTCGGGTCAACTGTTGCACCTACCCATCACATGGACTGGGTCGCTGAGGGTACGTGCTGAAGGGAAGTCAAGGGGACATACCAATGGCCACCGTGTTTTGCAAATGGTGACCTTAGAGATTTGGGTTTGCAACTTCAGGCCATTCATAAACTTGCCTACCCCGCTGAACCCTCTTGTGGCCACCTTTTGGAGGTCAAAAAATTGGCGCCTGTCGCTGCCACAAAGAGCCATGTCGCTGCCACCTGGTGAGTTCCTGCAGGTCACTCTGCGTGTGCAGCGGGAGGCCATTTGGCGCCTGTCGCTGCGCGGGGGAGGCCAGGGGACAGAGCTCTGAGACCAAAACCACGCTGGCCGGTTCGAACCCAAATCCCATGAGGTGATGATGGTGAGGTTGGAAGGGTTGGTGGAGTCTACCCTATTATCACCACCCCCGAACAACCGCTCACATTCATTCCCTAGCACATGTCGCATAGGTTTCCTACAAATGGCTTCCATTGGGTTGTGATTGAAACAAAATCCGCGTTCCAGATTTCTGGAACAGCGTATGTAAATATGTATATATACATATATAATCATATTGTGTATATATATATATAAATAAATATGTATATACATACAGATGTAGTATACACATACATACGTTGCATTGTATTACATTGCATTGTCCGGAGTGTGAGGAGAGCCCAAGGCAAGCGACCGGCACCTACGGTACCCGGGGGGGGGGCAGGGGAGCAGTTGAGCTGATCACCCCAAGCCGAGTTATGTGGTTCTTCCAATCTGAATTTAAGGCTACAAGCCTTACTATAACCCCACATGGGCTCAGATCACAAATGCAAATACCCCCTAAGGGGGATGTGATCATTGTTTTTTGTCGTTGGTTCCAGATCATTTGTCGGTTGCGATGCTCTTCGATTTTGTTTGGGGGTGGGGTCATGCCAAAAATGGAGCCACAAAGGGACCCGAACCAAGAGGGTTGTCCTGCCATGCTGAGAACATCAATTAGAAGAATGGTGGTATTCTTGG
>CAUJNA010002946.1:62500-167500 GCA_963377175.1 Effrenium voratum | reverse complement strand
GCGTTCAAGCAAGGCTAAATCGCCCAAATGGAGGCACAACACTCTCGGCAGCCACTCTGAACCATTCTTTTCGCGGGTGTGTGCGTGCAACGTTGAGCTTCATGAAGGTCGTTTTCGTAAGAAACCAGCTCGGGCTGGCGATTTTGCCAGATGTCTTTAGGTTGTGCGTACATACGTGTGCTTGTACATACATGCAAATTTGCATGGCTTTG
The DNA here is from genome assembly GCA_963377175.1 of Effrenium voratum. Taxonomy (NCBI): domain Eukaryota; class Dinophyceae; order Suessiales; family Symbiodiniaceae; genus Effrenium; species Effrenium voratum. The sequence continues at coordinate 167,288 of CAUJNA010002946.1, read as the reverse complement.
ACGGCAAACTCGCGAGAAGGAGGGTCACTAGTCGTCCAAAACCATCCTGTCATTTTGATGCTTGCTTGAGGGAGGGTAGAAGCTACGGACGGCCACCCAATTTCAGCACTTTTCACCTAGACCCCAGCTTCGTCATTATACACCCTCCTTCCCCCATCACCAGCCGCAAACTCGCCAGTAGAGTCCCACAATACTGATTAGACTCCCCAACTTCAGCATTAGCTCCAAATGCATCATGTGATCAGACACCTGTAGGTGCGTTTGGTGTTTCGGGTGCCCCGAAAAATGGCGCGGTGAAGCAGTTTTCCTGTTGGCTTCCCTTTAAAGCCAACCAAAAAGACGGGTACCCAACACCAAAAATGCGCATCAGACCTCTATCTTCGCTTTGCAGGTCCCGGTTCTACTCGGCTTGGGAGAAGCTGGAGAGCGCTATGAATCTGGCCGCCCCCTCGGGTGTCGGTGGATCGGTTGCTGGCGTGTCCTCCGATTTTTGTTTTGGTTGAGCTCGGTTGTCCATAACCCCACCCTGAAATCATCGTTTTGGTGTTTTTTGTCTGTTTTCCTACACAATTTGGTCCATGTGAAGAGTCAAGATTCCAAAAGGTGAACCTTTCTTTTCCGCAAGTGAGGGAACCGGGCCACCAAGCAATCAAAGGGTAATTATCAAATTCGCAAGGGTGTGCAAAGCTTTAGTCAGTTTCAAGGGTACTGAATACAAGAATTGGCTTTCGCCAGGAAAAGCAATAGGTTGCCAATGTATCGATCCTAAGATATTCACCAACCCTGCCCTTCGTGCCGCCAGGAAATGTGACCTTTTTTTCAAGCCCGCCTTGTTCATGTTTGTTCGTCTTCTACTGCTTTACAATCCACAAGCGCAGAAAGAAGTTCACTCCCCAAACTGCAAATTATTTCTCTAAGCCTTCTTTTTCGGGGGGGGGGGGAACCGAGGCGCAGATACTCAAAAGCAATTTCCCTCGCAGAAACTGCCAAACACTAAACTACTAAACTACTAAACTAGCATTGAGGCGACACTGAACACTAACAACCATAAGCCACTACTAAACCAACTCTAAACCAGCACTAAGGCAGTACTAAGAAATGCTAACCATTACATTAAACGCATACTAACCATGGAGGGCGAACCTGACCCCCAAGCTGTTTCATCGGCTTTCTCCTTTGGGCCCGCGCAAACTGTCTCAGGTGTGGCCTGCACTATATTTCAAGAGAACCATTCTACAAATGAGCGTGTCGAACATTCTAAGCGTTGCATTTGCATGTTAAGGTGGACAAAATGTCGACAAGCGTACCACCTCCCGAAAAAACACATCCATCTCATTGCAGGCCTGACTGAAACGGGGGGGATGGGGGCGAAGCGAGCCGCAGGATCCAAAAGACGAGCTCGGCAGCGAGAAGCCGGAGGAGCCGCGGACGCGGTGGGATGCATGGGACAGGACCGGTTCTGTTCCAAACTCTGAACTCATCGGGTGGCCTTTAGGTGGAGTGGTTGGGGACAACCCCTGGCTTAGGGCCGCCATCACGTCTCGACCTCCAAACCACCGATCCAAACCACCCATGGAGCGCCGTGTCTGTTCGCCGCAATTTGAAAGTGGGGAGAGGGACATGATTCTAGATGTTGCGCACCGCACCACACACACGAGGAAGCACGTGGAAGCTTCGCGGAAGCTTTGTGGCTTATGAGCTGAGCAGCCCTTTCCGCGATGCTCGCTGAAGCAGCGCTTGTAAAGCCCGTGGAAGGAACCCTGGCGCGCAACAGGGACGTGGGACGTGGAATACAAAGCGACGCTCAACTGGAGGGAAGCTGTGTGCAGGGTTGCTTCCTTCTTAAATCTGAGTGAATACGACTAATTCATGGGTGTTCGCTAGTTCTGCATGCAGGGAGCCTCCTGTTTCGGACAAAGACTTGGCCATTGGCAAGTTGCTTTGCCCTCCCCGTTTTCACTCTTTGCTGTTCCTAAAAACGGGAACGGCAAAGCCTTCATTCATGCCTGAGGCTCGCTCCGCTCGGAGGCCCCAAGAATTCGAAGCAGATAGCTTCCAGTCAAATATTGTTTTGGGTCTCTATCTTTGTTGGTCTAAAACCAAAGGAAAGCTGCCATTTTTGGGACCCGCAAAAAAGAGACGCCCATTTGGGGTTCGGGACCTGGGGTTCACTAAATGTCCTTTGCTGTGTTTCCCGTGTGCCCTGTTGGAAAACTGATGGGCCCCCAGTCTGTGCAGGTAGCCCCAGTTTTCCTGTGCAGAACCTAGCAAGAGTCTTTTGTGGGGTCCCAGTACGACTGGGATGTGTGCAACGTGTTTTTGCATTCGTGAATCGCTGTCGACACCCAGAACGCAGCTGCCAGAAAGCAGCCCCAAATCTTCCGCACCACCCGACAGTGACCTTGGTGATGAGTGGCAAATAGAGAAGCAAGCCTTTGAACGTGAAGGATGTCACTGATTAATCAACTCTGGATTCATTACGCCCAGGTTCCCATTAGCTATTCAAGCGCCTGAAAAGCAACATGGAACCTGAAAAGGAAGGCGGCTGCCCAAAACAACTGCAGACTCCTTGACAAACGTGCTGTTAGGTTCTCTCTTGGTTTTTCGGGGAGAATTCGACGAGAATGAGTTGACACATGCGCTTTTCACCAAGCTAATTGCCCGATGGCAGCCCTCTTTTTCAGCTTGTTTGCGGGTGCGAAGCACCCACCAAACACATATGCGTATACATATATATATATGTATATGCAATTATATATATATACATATTTATAGATATGTGTGCGTGCCCTCGTTGTCAATGGTTTCCTTAGGTCCTCCAGGTTGTCCTCTTTTTTTTCGCATGATCGCTGTGCAAGTAGGCCCATCGTTCAACTCCAACAACGGAAGCCACAAATGGACAATTGGGCGATACTCCTATTGACTCCACTTTTTTCTGCCCACCCTCATTAAAACAACTCTTCCTGTGACCCTTCAACCACACAGCTGCCCCGAACACCATTCCCCATGTTTGTCCAAGTGAGTCTCTTCAAAAGGGGGTGTCCTGGGGTGCTGTGTTTGGTTTGGAAGGACGGGTGTAACCCGGGCGTTGCAGGAGCAGCCCTTGGAAGACGAGACCGTTGCCGGGAGCTCTATACGTCCAGGCTTTTGCTTGGGAAACGTCGCAATTGTTGTATGCGCATATATATATATATATATAGATGGCATGTATGACCACTTTGGTGCATTTTGCTTGGATGTTAAGACTTTAACTTTTTGCCAACTAATTTGTTTTCCATTAAACCACTAAAAGTCAAGCTTTTAGCAGGGGAGCAGAAAGCAACCGAGACCATACCTATCCTGGATCGGTGCTTTGGGCATTGCAATGGTGTCTACGTATACTGTATAGTTTCACTCCCTCACTCTCCCTCCCTCTCTCTTTTTCTGTGCTGGGGGCTCCTTTGCACGGCACGTGGTTCAGCCCTCCGGCAGAGAGGGACGAGGAAGCCAACAAGGGATATGATTGTGTTATTCTTCGGAGACGACTCATTCAATTACGGTTGGCGGCCAAGGTGAAGCCATTCCATTTTGGGGAATCCCTCCACAAGGGAACATCTCATATAGATAGATTCCTTTGAGTGTATTTCCCGACATCGTCCCTGCGTGTTTCTTGCTTGAATGCTGTATTCACAACGACACTCCCTAATTCGGGAGCTGTTAGACACATGCCGCACCCAACTCGCCCCAAAGAGCCAAACAGTGATCTCCGTCCCCTTGCATTGAACAAGTGACCGTGTCAACACAAAACATTGGGGGATGGATGTCCATTTTGGCATGACTGATTGTACTGGGCCAGAAGATGGATATGCAATTTTTGCTTGTCCCAAAGGCTGAATAAATGAACCGCCGAGAGATACATTTGTTTTCTTGTACATATCACAAGGGTGGCCATGTTGCGTAACAGACGATGCGACAGCGGCTGTGTTTCAGGTACAACAGAAGATGCTTCAAAAGGCTTGCAGTTTCCGTTACCTGCAGATGACACTAGTGCTTGAAGCAGTGCCGAGGCAGAGTCATACTGGCAGGGCTATGCTGTGCGAGAGCCGGACCTGCCTGTGCTAGTGGAAGCCGCCCGGGAGCTCAGGAAACCGCACCTGAAGCCCAGATCTAGTCGGGTGGTCGGGTGTTGGTGTTCTGCAAGGATTCTTTTTTGGAATATATTTATCACCCCTGTGGTTGAGTCCTTGACCCCGAAAAGGTGGGGATACTTCGTATACCTCCCTGGTTGACGTGGAACATTCAAGCCATGCACGGGGCCAGTCTGAGGTGCTGTGCTCGTACGAGGGAGGTAGGTGGAGCATCCGAGCATCCATTGACAAAGAAAGGACCCATTCAGGGGGCCGACGAAGAGAACCCTGTCCAAAGAAGGGGCTAACTGATTCGACCAAAGCTTCGCAGCTTTCCCTGCATTTCGGCTTCAAGGAATTTAACAATTTCCTCTTGGGGAGCTAATATGTTGGGTGAGATTCCTTTGGGTCTGCTGATATTTGAAAGTGCAAATTGAGAGTGAGCTTTTCTATTGGTGGTTGTGTGATGTTGGAAAGAGCAAGCAAACACATGAACAAATGAATGCATAGAGAAAGGAAGGATACACACATAAAAGCACAGAAGCTCGATAGATAAACAAAGGACACAGAGCTGGACATTTTGGGATATATTCAGTTGGTGAGTGTCCTTTCGGTGTGTGTTTGTCTGGGCGCGTGTTTTGGGTCTGTTTACTTTGATATTTCGGTCGGGTTTCCGTTGGCCGAATTCCTCTCCCGGCCCGGCCGAGACCTTTCAGATGAAGGGCGCCAGCGTGTCCTTGGCCGATCGTCTGGACCTGGGAGGCGGGGCTTCGATCCGCGGCTTCGCTCCGGGCAATCCGCTTGGGGCTGACAAGGGAAGGGTCCTGGCCCCAGGTCCGGCCTATTTTGGGTCCTCGATTACCGGGGTTGATGCAAAGGGAACATGAACATGACAAATGCATTTATCGGGGGTAAAATGGGTGTGTATGTTTTTGTTGGATCCCTTTTGATCCCTTTTTAGGGTTTAAAGAGACAAAAAGGAAAACGGAAATCCGCTCTTGGGATACCCTTATTTTGACAGGTACCCAAGTGCAGGCGGCGTTGAGTGGTGAGCGGCTCATGACTGGGCGTTGTTTGAGCAGCCCGTTGTTTCTCAGCTGCCCAACATTGGTTTTCGCTTTTTTGTTAGTCACGGCCCCAAAAGCTGAACCTGCTTTCTATTTTGTGCAAGAAAGAAACTGACACTCATGTGTCAAGATCGAAAGTCAAGCCATCCAAACGGCCCAGCGGAGTCCACGGAGAGCGGAAGTGGCCATTGAATCCACAAGCTGTTATGTTCCGAAAGGTGTTCCACTGGTACAAGGCGAAGCTGGCGCATTGTTTCATGAGCACTCGTTGGCAACCTCACATTGCGAGGCTGAGCTGTATCAACATTTGTGAGGCTTATATTGCAGAGGTTTGGCAGTGCACTTTCAGGGGCTCAACTGCATCCCTGTGAATTAGCCCTGCCGCAATCTCCGCATGGTCCAGGCATCGTTCCACAAGTTGCGCCTGGCTTCATCATGTTGCCAATGTTCAATGTTTGTTAGACTCCCGTTCCCCACTTACGATCATCCAAAACACATAATTTTGATACTGCCAAACCACAGCAGGTTCTTCAAACATACTTGTTATTCTTGGAAGGATCAATCATTGTTGCATTGGCAGTTGCCCGAGTTTTTCCTTTAATCATAGTGCCATTGTCGAGAGCTTTGAGCATATCCCAAACCTTTTCTGACAGAAATTCTCATGACGGCAGGGCTGGAATAAGCTCAAAAGGTATGGTTGAATGTTCTTGGAAAATCTGCGACTGTCTTTGTTGGAAGTCATCCTTTCGATTTGGCGGCTGTTGTCAAGGGCTCGGGGAAACAAGACAGAAATAACCTGTTTCCAGGCGCCACGATTTTCCAACCCAACCTGTTTCTTTCTTCCATGTTGCCTCTCAAGAAGTCCGACGAGTAGCATGCCCTCTCTGTTTACGGGCTCCAAAAGCAGCTTGGGGCGGTTGAACACGCATTTTGATGGGCGCGAAACAACCTGTGAGGCTCAATCGTTTGTCCCTCGCCCGCTCCAGGCGCCGGCCAAGCCAACGCGGCCCTGGAGGGTGTGGCCACCCAGCAAGGATGTGTTGAAGAAATGGAATGTATGTTGTAAAATATCAGGGTCATGTTCAAGGTGATGGGTGTCCTTGGTGGTCTGAAAGAAAAAGCAGATGGTCCCCTAAGATATCTTAAAGGTGAGGGGTGAAAATCCTTGGAGTGGGAATGATGGAGTTGGGGTCTTTTTGCGGTTAAACACGACAGCGAATGCCCCCGACTTAGAGGTTGATAACTCGAGGCGGGGACGGCGGGGTAGATGGGGAGGTTCCGTCTCGTCCTTTCTTCCGGGGGGGGGGGGGGGTGATGGAGAGGTCGTGCCTGCTTGGAGGTTTTCTTGTTTGCTATCCTGGGGGATGGCTGCACCCATTTGTGCATTTAAGTTGATAGGGAATCCCTTTGCTCGGGTTCAGGTCAGTTTGAAAGCCGCAGATTGCATGTTCAAAGCTGTACCACGTAAGGTTGGGTCGGCAGTTCCAGGAGTCTATGACTCGCTTCCTGAGTTCCTGAACTTGATGCGTTCTGGCAAACAACAAGTTTAGACTTTTTGTTGGCCCGTCCGCTCAGCTGAGGGAGTCGATCTGATCTGGTCGATAGAAGGACATGACGGACTCACGACAAATGCCCACGGAAACCAGGAGACTCACTGAATTGTCCAATATCCGGACTACGGGAAACCCATAAGTCTGACCATGACATCATGTCGCCATGTGACCTGAGGTGTTGATCTGCGGGTGCTTGTGCTGACTGACAGCAAAGGCTGGGCGTGCAATCGGCCAAGCAGGTCAAGCGGCCCGGCCTGTTGGTTTGTAAGCGTTGAATGCAAATTGGGTGCATCTTGTTTGAGAGCGGTTTTTTGTTCTTGAAGCGAGCCAAATGAAATCAACAAACAATTTCGGGAAATTCATGATGACAAACCCAAATAGAATCTAGATTTGGATATTTTACAACAGGGCTCCCATTTCTTGCCGATCAACTCCGTCGCTTTCTGAACTAGCAGACATGGAGCAGTTGGCATTTTCTTCTTTTATTTGGGACGTCACTTTTTGAGATATTGAACGGATTTTCCTTTTCCGAATAGACCTGAAGTGTCCATCTTCCCTCCCTCCCCTCCCTCCCCTCCCTCCCTCCCCCCGTTGCCCACCAATGACTGGAGCGGCCCATGTTTCTGCCACCTCCTCCCCCCCTCCCACCCCAACCCCCCGCCTCCCCACCCCACTCCCTCCACTCCCCCACCCCAACCCCCCGCCTTCCTTCCTTCCCCCCCGCCTTCCTCCCCCCCCCCTCCCCAACCTCCTCGCAGGGCGCGGCCAAGTCACGGGCCTCTTCGCGGCGCTGAAGCTCAGCGCCGCGGAGCTGCTGCTGGAGCAGCGGCGCCTGCTGGCGCCCAAGGCGGCGGCGGAGACGCTGCCCGGGCCCTCGGCTTTGGGCCCGGAGGTTTGGGGGGGAGGTTGGGGGGAGGTTGGGGGGGGGGGAGGTTTTGGGTTTGGGGGTGGGGTGTGGGGGTAAAACGAGCGCAAGCCATTTTTCTACTTGGATGGGAGGTTTGGGGGTGGGTTTGAATAAGAATGCCGGGGACTTATGCCGCGTTTATTACCAGAAAATGGGAGTGTGCTCAGTTGGCATTAATTCGACCAAGTCATACACACATATACACACGGGGAATTATCATAATAACAATTGTTGTGATGTTGGAAATTGTACCCAACAAATGCAAATGTTCGAGACAAACGGGCACCTACCCCCAAACAGCTGAAGGTCATGCCCATTGCAACACTTGTCATGAGCTGAGTCCTTTGTCCGGACACTATTGAGAGTTTACGTTGAAATAGTTGTTTTTTTTCCTGTACGGAAAACATATTGCCAAACTTCACATACCAACTTCACCAACTGGCCGAGGCTCAAAGCACGGGGGGTTTGTTCGTTTGGTTTGGGACCTGTTCGTTCTCAAAGGCTTTCCAGCGTTCCCTTTGGCTATGGACACCTCCACAAGGCGCATGGTGTACGTTTTCAGTGGCAGAAAAGGTTTGACCCTGAGCACACACCGTCCAGAACTGCGAATGTGCTTGGATGTGAAACAACTACGTTACTTCAGTGCGGCATAGCCAAGGCTAGTGAACACCCAACCCCTGCTGAATGGTCTAAGGTTGAACATCTTCTGACCTTCTTGTACGGAGTATAATCTTGATGTGACGACCTCACAAAGTAGGTAATACCATGGCTATGCGTCAGCCAACCCCCTGTTCCATCACAACCCTGCAGTTATACGTTACAAGTTATAACCCACTTGCAAAGCGTAGGTATATGGGTGTGCTTGTGTTTCAAGGCGGACCCCCAAAAAATGGTGGCTTTCTTACATAATTTAGATATAAAGCCACAAAAAGAAAGACGGGTACTCTCACAAAGAGACATATCATCAAAGTCGCGCTGAGGCTTCAAGCCACCCTCCTGGCGCCGCTGAAGGGCCCTGACGTGCCCAAGTTGGGTGTGAGTCCCAGCCAGGTGGTCGGCGCCTTTGAGAGTTGTTTTCATAGCCAGACTTCGACCCCCTGCAACAGATCAATGCGTTGCTGGTTCACAGAGCATGCAGGAAGCGCAAAGGGGCAAAAGGGCAAAACGATGAGTTTAGTCTGGCAATGAGCATCATTTGGATTCCCTTGTTTTCCCCTGCAAGTTGCCTCCCGGAGGTCGCGGGCAATGTAGCCCGGGCAGTCTTTTTGCCAGTGGCCAAGCCCTTGCTCGACGGTCCTTTGGAGTTCCCTTTGAACTCATCTCTATGAATGAGTGTCTCAAATTACCCTTGGTGTTGATTCTGGATTGGTGGCGTTTCAAAAAATTGAACCCCTTGAGGAAAAATGGGGCTCCCCAGGCCCCCCCTTCAATCTTCCAAATACCACGTTAGCCCTCATCAAACCTTTAAACTTGGGGGTCCTTGGGAGTTTGTATTTGCCCCTGGACAGGGGTTCCATTGCTACCTCTGTTGGGTCCTTTGGAGTTCCTTCATTCTCCTTTGTGGAACTTCCAAAAGTGGCGATTATTTCAATGGAAACCACTAGTGAACTGTAACTGTTTATGTGGAAATCCTGGACTTTATTTTTTTTGTTGAAGACCATTTTAGTGGCCAAAAGGGCGAGTTGTGTTGCCTTTTCTAGCTCAGGCATCCGGCTGGAGCAGCTGGCCCTGCTTTTCCGGCGCCGCGATCTGGCGCGCGGCCCCAGGTCGCAAAGAAAACGCGAGCGACCGAGAGGCGAGCCGGTCGCGCAGGGAACTGCCACCCGGTGGTGAATAGCCAGGAATTGTTCGGTGAATGTGTTGTCGTTGTTTTTCCCCCCCCAAGAATCCCGAGAATGCTTTTACCACAGCGGGAAATGTTCAATCAGCCCTGACAGCCACAGATGCTGACACCCCCTTGGTTTGGTTGCTTGAAAGTTAATTTTCATTTCCCAGATGGAAGTATCGCAGTTTGCAGTGGCCGAATCCCTCTCGCAAAAGATGCTGAGCCCTTATTATTGGGCCCCTAAAGCTATTGTTATGTTCTACTGCCAGTTTGGTTAACGTTTCCTTAATTCAGTTTCAAGGAAATGTTCGGGTGGGAAGCATGATGGCTCTCTCAACTGTCCTGGTCCTTTGCGTATTTCCTTTAAGATGCTGGAAATGTGACCGACGCTTGAAATATCTGGCAAGAAGGCAATTCTGTGAGGGATTGATGGGCATAGACTGCACACCTTTTTCGTGGCAGTTTGCTCAGAACTGAGAAAGGTCGATTGAAGCATTCGAGCAGATCGTGCTTAACAGTTTCCCGTCGGTGTCTTGCTAGGGTCATATTTCGACTCTTTCTGGGGGTTTTGAGGGTCCGAGACCGGCGGCTTTTCAACCTGCCACTGGTCTGACTTACCTGGATTTGTCAATATACAAAGCCCCTTAATAGAGATCTGTTCGTATGAACACCTACAACAACTCGACTTGTTTGGTGTTCGGTATCGTCTGGTACCACTTTGCTATGCTGCGGCGTGCGGCGCTTTGGTGCTGTGTGGCGACATGACTTTGTGCTGCACAGTGGCTCACAAACCCCGCACTCGAAGTGGGATGCCTTCCAGGGTGTGCGCCGGGAGCTTTGGACCTTGAGCAGCCTGCTTTGGATCTTGCGATTCCGAGTAAGCCAGCGCTCCGTGAGCAAGTCTCGGCCGTCGCTCGCGCCGCAGATTTTGGCCGGCGCCTTGTGAGAACCTTCAAACCATGGGGCCCCAAACCTCGGAAGCGACCGATGTCCCCTTGGAATCGAAGGACCAGCTTCTGCAGCTGGTGCACGCGCTGAAGCCCAAGGCGGGGCCGGAAGTGGAGCTTTTGGGGGCACTGGGAACCCAAAGTTTCCTGAGATGGGGATTGATTTGATGTCTTCCAGTTGCTGAAATGAAAGTTATGTGTGATTTTCCCTGGTGGTTTTAACGGGAATCTATCATTACTGGAGAATGTTGCTTTTGCTCAGGTGACTAAAGCAAATGGAGGATGTGGAGCGTGTGTGTGTGTGTGTGTGTGTGTGTGTGTGTGTGTGTGTGTGTGTGTGTGTGTGTGTGTGTGTGTGTGTGTGTGTGTGTGTGTGTGTTGTTAGCAGCTCTATAATAATTTTAGTTTGTTGCGCGGTTTCACGTTTCAGCTTTTGGTTGGTGGAGCCAGTTCCTTTAAGACTTAACTCTTGAGTTTCTTGGTTTGTTAGTATCTGCTGGCCTTGATTGAACGCATCTATGTCCTGTGCATGGTAGGTATTTGCACTGGGCAGCAGACGAACCAAGCAAGCTCAGGTTTGTTTTTTCCCCATGCTCAGCGGGCAAGTTAGGGCAGCAGGTGAGTGGGGCTTGCTGGCGGGACACGGCACACACCTAGGTGTTCTTCTTTGGCGGGGGATGTTAACAAAAAACTAGTGAGTCAATCAGCCAGTACATTTGGGAGCACAATGAAAGCTTGGAGCTTTGATCATGACTTCTTAGTTCCCGTTGAGCTGGATCCCGGCCTCTTTTGTTTGTTCTTACTTGGCGGGGGAGAGCTGGACACAACAAGCTGTTTAGAAATATCAGTAAACTAAGGGTTGGCGTTGGACAACAACGCCGTCCCTTCAGCATTGAAGCAGACAGCATTTGCATTCACATCCCCACACCCTCGGACACACCTCACACAGTACCATTGCTTGCAATGGGTGAAAATCAGGAACTCGTCTTCCTTCGATAAATGGGCATGTCTTTTCTTTTGGGAACCAAACTTGCGGTTGTGCTTTAAACCAACCAAAAAAAATCGCCTCAACAAAGGCACAACCAAATTTAGTTTGCCATCGCGGTTTGCGGGTTGCTATCCCACATGTGCAATGCTCAAAATGCCCTTGTATTCGGGGTAGAGGCGGTCATGAACCCCAAAACAGGACATGTTGACACCCATGACAAGGGTTCCTTTTTGGAAACCCAAGCATAGCTCAAATCAGGAGCTTTGACCTTGGCAATGTTTTGTTTCATCACTGTTGACGACCGGCTGCAGAAGCAGTTACCGCTCGGAGATATCACATCTCTGGCGTCAAGAACTGTCTGGCCTAACCTGGACCCCCTATGCATGAAATGTATACTCGTTTGCTTTGTTTGTTTTTTGATTACTTTTTTTTTTTGTGTGGGGGGGCTACTTACAGTAGGAGCTGCCCATAAAGGATAATTGACAGGGGTCCTCAAATTCCCCTTACTTCTTTGGAAGCATTGATGCACAGAAAGACATGTCTGCCGACTGGCGACCCACTTGTGGCAGGGCTCCGGGGAAGTTGCGCGAGGGCCCTAGCGTGTGCATCATGGGCGATGTTGACAGCCAACAGGCATGACAGCCAAAGATATGTCCTTGCCGGGAAGATCACTGCAACAAGTTATATTGCGAATCCGTCCGTGCATAAGCTACAACGATGCATTTGTTGAAGCATTTTTCTGACCACACGCACTTGATAGGGGCCTTCCTTCCAGAACAACTCTTGAAGATGTGTCCTTGGCTACCACGGAAGTCTGATGACAAGGATTCTCAGGACTTGGTTCATGCTTCTATTCACAATGCCCTGCTGGAAGCTTCCATGGAACCGTCTGCAGAGAGCCCTCCAAACACACCCGACACAGGATCGACGGAGGGACGAGGTGAATGCATGGTGAATGACTTCCTTGTGGAATGAATATGGAACAGCTCAGCGAAAACGACCTTTGGCCTTGTGATTTCTACAGTAGCCTTTGACCTTTCGACGGTGACCTATTTTGAGTTAGGGCCCCCAAATGTTACTCCCTTCAGGATTGCAATTTTCCGAAACCTGGAGAAGCAATTATGGTTTTTGACAGGAAACTCCTTTAGGGGCTCCTGACAGTCATTGCTGCAGTAGTTGTTTGCCACTGTCTTGCAATATCCTTTGGCTGCTTTGTTCACATCCAAGCTGTCAATCAATATGCCGAACTTGTTTTTGAGGTTTCAAAGTCATGCGTTCTGAACCGTTGAACCATCACTGTGTGTATGTGTATTGTTTTGGGCAGGGGAGTGGCACACCGAGGCCTGATGCACGGAGCACCCTGCAGGAGCCTGGAGGGATGACGGCCTTTGAAGATTTCCGAATGCGGGGTGCTTGATACGCCCAATGAGTGTTTCTGGCTTCTTCAATAATCGATTCAGCGGTTTTTCTGGTTCCCAAAAGTCGTTAGCAGCATGGTCTTGGCAGAGTCTTGCCACGCGTTGCGAATGCGACGTCACATTCTCGGCGGAGTGCCGTGACCCTGGCGTTGTGCTACCCATAGTGATTCGTTTCTCGATCGCGGCCCATGATTTGGTACTACTCAGTTACCGAGTTGGGCCTCCCATTTTGGACCATGTTTAGGCAAGGTCCCAAAAGGTTAACCTTTAGCTTCCGGGTCCTTTGGGTGGGACTACTACAGGTATACGTGCCGTGGTCAAAACACCCCATGACCCTTGAAGGATTTCACAGCATTTGTAGTCGTTAAGCTTGGCAGCTATTTGGTCAAATGTGGACCCTTCATTTTTGTGGGAAATGATGCTTCTTCCCTCAAAACAGTTTCAATTCATGTGTTTGCAACAGTCACCACTCACTCCCTGAGTTCCTGGACTTTAGTCAGGTTAGGACCATTTTAGTGGCAAATCAAAAGTTAAGGGTTCCCTGTTTTTAGCCCATCCACTCGACGGGAAGTGAGGGGATTCTGCAGGACCTGCCCAGCAGCTCCATCTCGCGCCTGGAGCTTAGCTCCAGCTCAAGCGGCTGCTGGGGCTGGTGGGGTGCATGGAAAAAACACCCTGCTCTTTGGGCACAAGCACTCGACTGGTCGACCTTTTTGACTCAACTAGGTACTAGGTATGACCTGCACCTTTCGCATAAAACATGTGCAGCGGTTCTGTTGGTTGTAATTAAGGGTCCCCGTAGAGTCCCTCTTGATGTTGAAGCTTCCGCCTTTCAATATTTTGCGGAGAAAGATCTCCGTTTACAAGCAACATGTCGAAGTTTGTTTGTGGTCAACGACCAACCCACAAAGGACAACCCTGTGGATTGGGGAAAATACATGGTTGAAGAGGGTCCATGATTTTCCCAAACAGCGGGTGAACGACAAGCCCTTGGATGTGGCTTACTTAGGGAGGACCAGACAGCGGGGGGAGCTTGTTGTTGTGGCATGTGTTTTTTTTGTTTTGTGTGTCTTCCTGTCTAGGGAGATGTTCTCACACACACACACACACACGCATCCTTGAAGATTATGGCAACTTTGTGCTTTAGCTTGGCATGGTCTTGTTTTGGCATGGATTTCCTTGAAGGGCGTGCAAGAAACTCCTTTTGCAAGGTTGAGGGAATGAAGAGGGGGAAACAGGGTCTAGAAACCTTCGCCCGCATTCCCTGTGGCTGCCAACTGACAATGATTGTCGTTCTGGCAAGGCGATGGCTTTCACACATGTCAAAGGGTGGCGCGGTATGTCGGCAGTTGCTCATATGGCTGTGTCAAAAATGGGTACCCAAAATGGCTTGCCCTGCTAAATAGAACCCATGACGCACACAGGCGGTTTTTCTGGTGGTTTTGACACACCCATATGTCAGATGATTGCCTGACGGAAAGGGTTCCCCGACTTTGGAGAATGCAAAGGATCAAAGGGACACCGGCCCGATTTTTTTTGCCAAGGGAGACACTCCCGTGTCGGGTTGTCTCTCTTAGAAAATGGGGGAGCACTGGAAGGGATGGTTTCCCTTGCGAAATGCAAGAACAACCCATTCATATCCATACATGGTGTGTTTAGGTTGCTTGCCCTTTTCCACTGGCCCAAACAGGGGCACCCTCCAGAAGGCACACACACACACACCTCGATTTTGTTACCAACAACCTTGTTCTTGCCCTGGTGCCGCCACGATAGGCGGGCCGCAACATTTGTGTGTGTCTTGTTGAGAATACCGGGTACCCCGTGGTTTTTAAGTTGTTTCAGGGACCACCAAGGAAAATCCGTATTTGGGGCCTCCTCCTGGACCTTCCCATCCATGCAAGCGTCACCGCGGTAGCCTTCGCGCCTGGGAAATTGAGGCCCCCTCTTCCGCTGCTGGATCGGGGCGCCGAAGGCGCAGGGGCATTTGGGCCTGTCTTGTGAGAGTGGCGCTTTTTGGATGGTGTTTAAAGGGAAGCCAAAAGGAAACGCCAATTTTCCCCAATCAAACCAATTTTGGCCAAGTTTAGAGTGGCGTGTTTCCAGGATTCCCTAATTTTGAGACAACTTGGTTGAAGCGCCCAGACCCTTGCCACTCGACCACTTTGTCCTCCATGGTTTTTTGCGGTGGGATGTGGCCGGTCACTTGCAATTGGTGCGTCTGTTTTAAGGGACCGGGCCTCAAATGGTGGTGTCCCCTTTGGTTTCTCGGTAAAACTAATTAACCAACATGCATTGACTTGTTTGCGACGAACTTGCCTTGGGGGGTAAAGGAGCCTTCTTCACACGAGAGTTCCAGTTAGCCCTTAGTTCACGGAGGTCTGTTTCATTCCAAGGTGCAGTTTTTGCATATTAAGTTCTATCATTTGGATATCTACCCATTGTTTTGGCGTAGGTTTTGGGTCGACTCCTTCAATGACAGCTATTGTTGGCGGCAATACCTGTGAAATGTGGTGTCGTTGTGCTGCATTTCAAAGGAAGCGCTACAAGCAGAATTCAACGCATTTAATCAATAACAATGGCGTAAGTGAGTTTTGTGGATGCCAATAATTTTCTGTCCGAGGTCAATATATGTCATAGGGGGTACCATGCTATTGAATGCTGTCCAATACAGTATCATATTCTATGGCCCTTTGAGTACAAGCTCAGTTGGGTGTAAAATGAGCTTACCCACGGTGGTTCTTGGCTGACTGTCCCCGATTTCTAGGATGTGAACAAGAGCTGAGGGAGAGGGAAAGGTTGTTGTGGACGAAAAGGGCGCACTTCTGAGGTAGCGGGTAGGCAGGGTGCCATGGGATAGCCGGTTAAAGATGCCTTCACTTCTTGGTATGTGTGTTCGTTTGCATCTAGAATTGTAAATTGAGACTTCAATGTGTGTTTGTTACTAGCACGGTTTCTAGAGTTCATGTTTTCTAGAATGGTTGCGATTGCTTTGGTTTTCCGTGCCGTCTGCTTGCCAGGTGTATCTGCCCACTGACCCGCCGGGTGGGCCCACAGCACCTCAGATGCGAAGTTGGGACTTGGGGACCTGGAAGGATTACATTCGGAGGGTTCTGAAGCTCAGCTCCTGAGTTCAACTGGACGTCAACCACTTCTTGGGCTTGCACCGTGGTACTTGCTGGTTATTCGGTTGGGTGTTTTGCAACAGTTGGATGCGGACCCCTGGAATGGCAGTTATCCCTGTGCTTTCTCTTGACTATTTGAGACTGAATTACTAAAACATGCAAACATATTTTGCCCATGCACGGGGAATTATTTTGAAGAGCATATATATATAGATATATATATATATACATAACGGGTACCCGACTAGGGAGTCGTGGGTTTATAAGCCTACATAGGTCTCACAGTCCCTTCAGCTGCAAGGCCCTATGCTATGTATGTGTGAACCCATTTAAAGATCTACAACATGCCCACTTTTGTAAGAACTTATCCCCCCCTCCCTGTATACCCCCCCCCCCCAAAAAATAGAAGAAGTAGGGGGCCTGGGGGGAAGTCTGTTGAGGGTTGCCTGTTATGGTTTTTATGTTCATCTCAAATCTATGTTCCCCCTTATTCGTTTTTAAAAGAGGGTTTTTAGGGAGCTTATTTATCGTTTTCGTTAAGGTAATCATTTGGGTAAATTGTCGCCTTGTTCATTGTTGGGCTGGGGGCAAACATTTTTTTCATTTGAAAGAGGTAGCCCTTTTAGTAGTTATCAAGTTCTGGGGTGTTGGTGGGTCGTTTGTTTCTTTGACGTTTATCTCTACAATTATTTATTTTTGTTCTACACTCTTGACAATATTTATATCTTCTTCCACTTTTTACATTTCCAAATTCATCAATTGTTTTATCATAAAGACATCTGTTGCATTTGAAGAATTCACCATAGTCTTCTGTTGCTTTTTCTTCTGTCATTCCATAATTATTCATTATAGTTTGCTTCACAACCATTTCTTAATATATCTTAACAACTTCTTTTTATGTGATTTTTATGTGATTGTCTAGTTATGTTTTATAGGTTGAAATTACAGTATAATGAAAGGTTATAAAAGTTTACACTGTTTAATCATATTATAATTAAATATTATGATTAAGCCATGAAATCATTGTTTCTGTTTTCTATAAATTTCAATTGCAACATGTTCGATAGTAATGATTTCGTGTCGTTTCATAGTCTGTTTGGTTTCTTCAACTGCTTGTTCAATATGGTATTGTAATGACGCTCTACTTGAAATCTTATTCTGTTTAGATGATGAATAAGAACGACTGTTGCAAATATTATTATTATACATAATTTTTGAACTAACTACTATTCCAACCTGTATTTCTTCATCATACTTCATCATTCTTAATAATTCTTTTGGTGGTTTCAACGCATATGAAAGCGCTTTATCACCTTTTAAGCATTTATTGCGAATCTCAACATAATATCTACTTTCTCCTACTCGTTCAGTGTAAATAGACGGTTTCCATTTCCTTTGTAATTCTCTTAAAGCATCACATTGTTTCAGTCTTCGCCACCCTTCACTACCATTAATGTAAGTAGTGATGATTGAAACTAAGCCTTCAGGTAAGCTAGCGCAATTCACAACCATAAAATTATTCTCTGACATTTTACCCTTACTCATTTTTCTCTTAATATATAAGGTAATATTTCTTTAAGTAGTTTTGGCTAGGGGGTTGCTGGTCGGCTGGTCTGGGTTTCAGGTTTAATTTAAATGTCTTAACCTCATTGTTAGATTATAAAAACTAGGTTTAATCATATTATAATTGAATAATATCATTAAACTAAATCACTCACGCTTTCCATCCACCTATTCCATCCCACCAGAATTCAATAATTCGCATCTGTCCATCTACTAGACTGTCTTCTGTGTTTAGTTTCCGTATCGCTCCCGATAAGATATAGTGGTTAATAATCATAGCATTAAACTGCCCATCTCGGTTTAACTTTTTACCACAGTCTTTTATGATGTTTTCATCTGTTAGGTTTTCATACATTTCTTTCATGATGTCAAACCTAACAAATGAGTATATTGTCATCAAGTTTAATCCGCTATTATCCCTAAACCTGTTAATAACATCTTTCCAGAATTCTTCGTTTTCATCAACTGATGGCAAAGGGTGTCTTTTGACGAAATCCTTTATTTTGTTTAACTCGTCATCTAATTCCTTTTTATAACTGTCATTATCATCATCTTCTTCGTCTGATAGCACCCAGTTTGATAAGTCAGCAATCACTCCGACATTTTCAGTCATATTTTCACTTAATATAATAAGTTAATATTTCTTTAAGTAGTTTTTTATTTTATGTTAAGGGGCGGGGTTTTTATTGAAAAAATATTTTCTAACAATTTAATATAATGGCGAGATTAACAAAAGACCAAATAATCAGCAACATCTATTACGACTTAGACGAGGGTTTCGGAAGCACACAAGCGACACACAAGAAGGCAAAGGAAGAAGACCCAACAATAACATTAGACGATGTAAAGTCTTTCTTAAAGAAACAGCCAAATAAACAAATCAAAAATTATAGAGGAACTAATTCCTATACCGCTCCATTCGCACGATATGAATATCAAATAGACATAATGCATATGTCTCCTTTAGCAAAAGACAAGAACGTTCCACAGTATGCTTTAGTCGTGATTGACATCTTCAGTAAATTAGCAGATGTAATACCGATGGAGGAAAGAGACGGAGAGAACGTTTTGAAGGCGTTGAGAGCAAGCTTTAAAAAGATGGGTTATCCGATGTCCGTGTATTCTGATGACGACGGAGCGTTTGCAACTAAAAATCACGTTCAGGATTTCTTCAACAGTGAAGGAATAAACCACATCGTTACGAAGACCCACGCAAATGTGGCCGAGCGTTTTATTAGAACGATGAAAAACAAAATTCACGATAGAGTTAGGTTTAACAACATGAAATGGACCGACGCCCTAACGCCGGCATTGAAACAGTATAACAGCACATCTCACTCATCAACAAGGATGACACCGTCTGAAGCACACAAGGACGAGAATGAAATAAATGTAAAGGTCAATCTTAAACTACGAGAAAAAAACAAAAGAAAGTATCCCAGAATAGTGGAGAACGACAAGGTAAAAGTGTTTCAAAAGAAAAGGGGTAATTACACCGACAGAAAGGAGTATAACTCTAAATGGTCTAATAAAATATTCAATATCGATAAAATTGAATATGATATTATGGGTAATAAAACTTACAAAGTAGCAGAAATAAACAAACCGCTTTTGAGACACGAAATTTTGTTAGTTAATGATTAAACGTATTTCTTGGTGTCTTCTTTATACTTGACTTGATAGTAATCCAGACTTGATTGTTTAGGTTCTTTTATGATTTTTTCATTCAGTTTTTTAACATAAATGTTTCGTTTATTTTTGTATTCGCTACTGTCTCTATCTACTTCTTTTGCTTGATAATTGTTATTGTTATCATATGTAGGTTTAATATTCAAGCTCTTTAAGATTTTCAGTATGTTTTCATTTTGCTCCAACACTTTTTCTAATCTTGGAAACAACAACTCTAAACTACTGTCAATGTTCGCTAAATGTTCCTCCATATATACTAAATTATAAAACTAAACTTTTAAAACTAAATGTTGCAATTATGTTAAATCTACTCTTTAAATACTATTTTTTCATCATTTGTTTAACAGTTTCCTGAGTTTCCTTATCGCCACTATCGGATGGTGATGCTTGCCGACCCCATTTAAAAGTTATATTATGAACATCTGTTTCTAAGTTTATACTGTCTTTAGTTTTATCAATATTCATTTTCTTATCATTCTTACTTATTTTGAAACTTGTTGGAATACACGAACATTTACAATGTCCTTTCTTTTGTATTTCTAATTCATTTTTCATTTCTAACATCTTTTTACACATTGGACAAGCAAACTCAATAACTGATGTTTCTTTAACAATTTCTTCTTTTTCTTCATTGGTTGAAGAAACACTTAAACCTGTTTTATTATTTTTGCTTTTTTTCCTTCCCATCTATATTAATATTTATATTTTTAATATATTGTATTCCTAACTTAATTAATTCTAATGAATAATAACAACATTTCTTAATTTTATTATCGGTTATTATTACTTGTTCTATATTTTCTACTTTATCTATTATATCAATATAATCCGAATAACTTCTATTCATATAAAATAATAAATATAAAATATTTTCTAAATAACTTTAATATTATTTTATTATGTCTGATGTTCCAATAATAAAACCAATAAATATAACTGATTACGATTTCAAACAATCTAAATATGAACATGTACCAAAACTACCTTTTCGCTCAATTGTTGTTGCTTCATCAACGGGTGGCAAAACAGTTTTAATTCAAAACCTTATCCTAAATGTTTATAGGGACTGCTTCGCCCGTATATTCATTTTTAGCCCGTCGGTTCATAATGACCCTACCTTCGTTGAAGTCAAGAAATATCAAAAAGATAATATGAAGGTTGATGATGAAAAAGAAAAGTTATATTATGACACCTACCAACCTGAAGAACTGGAAGAAATAATTAACACACAAAGAAAGATAATTCATTATATGAAAGAACAGAAGATGAAGAAACTACATTCAATTTTAATCGTGATAGATGACCATGCTGATGATGCTAAGTTTGTGAGATATTCAAAACTACTCCATGGATTAGCAACAAGAGGAAGACATGATGCGATTTCTTTTATTCTCTCAACACAGAAATACAATGTTTTAGCACCAATTATTCGTTTGAATGCGAGTTCGTTATATATATTTAGATTGAAGAATGCTACTGAACTTATGTCTTTCATTGAGGAAAACAGTGCCATTGTTGATAAGCAACAACTGTTAAACATGTATCATACCGCTGTTAATGATGAAGCCTACAGTTTCTTTTTCGTCAATATGAATGCTAAGGACATAAACAAAATGTTCTTCATTCGCTTTGAAAAATCGTTTAAAGTAAAATAAAAAAAATAGTTTTAAAGAATACTTCTTAATACTTGTTAGGACTGTATAATGCCGAGAAAAGAAATAGACTATTCAAATACTCACTTTTATAAAATTGTTTGCAAGGACTTAAACATCAAAGACTGTTATGTAGGTCATACAACCAATTTCAAAAACAGAAAATCTGCTCATAAAACAAGTCATTATAATTCCTTTGGTAAGTCATATAACAACCATGTAAATAATAAATACCTATATAAATTCATTAGAGAAAATGGTGGGTGGGACAACTGGGATATGATACTGATAGAAACCTTAAACTGTGAAAATGAAATGATGGCAAAGAAAAAAGAGCGAGAATATATTGAACAACTAAACGCAACCTTGAACACGGCCAGACCAACACGAACAGAAGATGAAGCAAAAGAATACAAGAAACTATGGACAGAAAGGAACAAAGAACATGTCAAAGAAACAAAGCACGAATGGTATGAACGTATCAAGGATAAATTCAATCAAGAAAGAAGAGAAAAGTATAATGCAAACAAAGAGCGAAAGCAACTTATGACTGAACAAAAAGAAAATTAAATAATTAAAGCCTAATTTATGTTAATAAT
The DNA here is from genome assembly GCA_963377175.1 of Effrenium voratum. Classification (NCBI taxonomy): domain Eukaryota; class Dinophyceae; order Suessiales; family Symbiodiniaceae; genus Effrenium; species Effrenium voratum. The sequence goes on along the minus strand of CAUJNA010002946.1, from coordinate 145,852 downwards.
ATGTTTTATGTTAGATTTGAAAAAGCATTTAAAATAAAATAAAGATTGAAATATATTATGATATTTTATGATTTACCATTAGACATTAAAAACCTTGTATTATCTTATAATTTAGGTGATGTTAGATTATTAAAAATAAAAAATAATAATATTATTAAAAATTATATTAGTAAATTTAAACCAGTGTATAAGTCTTACAAATTAAAGAATTCACAGTATTTTGAAATTGATAATATCATTATGAAAAATATTATCAAAAACGGCATATCATATATTTTTAACTTAAGTGAGTTAGATAATTTACATCAAAAACATAAACCATTAAAATTATTAATTGAATATGATATATTTGTTTCATCTACCTCATTTACTTTTTTTAATCATCTTCGTAATCGTACTTTAACATCAAATAATTTATTTGATATTTATTATTTTCTTAATAAAGACCTTTATAAAACTAATTTAGTGTATAGGGACAATGTGGTTAATTTTATTTCATTACAAGTTAGAAAAATAACTATTAAAGTCATCAATTAAGAAAGACAAAGTTTTATTAGTAAATTTTATTCATATTTGTTTAATTAATAATGTTAATGAATCATATTAATATTATTAATTTAAATCAATGAAGCGTTGCATAAATTCAACGCAGGTAATTTATATAATAGTTTGTCCGATTTTTGATTTTCTAACTTTTCTATTCTCGCTACACATTCTTGAATAGATTTTATTATTAAAGTATCCGCTCTCGTTTTTTCATCTACTCTTAAATTTTTGATGTCTTCCATACTGTTATTTTCTTCGTTTTTGCTTTGACCAATACCCATTATATATTATTATTTAGATTTTTCTTTTTTCAATTCCTTAACTTCTTTTTCAAGTTTATCTATTTTATCATTTAATTCTAATACTGCTTTATGAACCAACACGGGTAAAACTAAATAATTTAATCCTAAATATTCTCTGTCCTGACATACAATATTTTCAAACTCTTTAGGAATTGCTTTCAATACTTCATCTGCGATATATCCTATATGAGTTTTACCACCATCATTTCTATCGTGTCTCTTAAACTTCTTTGGCTTAAATTTCTTAATAATATTCATACAATTAGATTTGATATTGTCTATATCATATTTCAATCTTGAATCAGATGAAACAACATAACAACGTTCCTGCAATTTACAATTGAATGTTTAGGCATTATTTGTCGTTGCAAATGTTCAAAGATAATCTGAATATTAGTTCCTGTTTGATGTTCGGAATATTATCAAAGTGATAAATTAGTTCCATCATAATAAGTTGATATTTCACTCGTACCAATTTCTGTCAGTAGTCCTGTTGTTAAATCAAATGATTGTATTGTATTAGTTGCTAAATATGCATTTTAGCATTATCTACGGTTATTAATGTTCCTCCGTTAGGTGCTAAATGATTGCTTCTTAATGAGGCATTATTTGTAAATAAACTGCTCCGACTATGTTAGACTGAACAGCGGGGTCTCCACAAATAAATCTAATTGAAGAATCAGAATCGGTATTTCTCATATCAAAAGATGAAAAAGCACTAACATATCTATATAGATGACAATTTGTATCAATTGTTAATTTACCATCAGTATCAATATTAACATTATCACAATTAACATCAGCATTCGTATAAATATTACCTAGCACATCAATAGGCTTGGAAAAAATTGTTTTTCCTACAAGCCCATCAGCCATAAAATATTGGTTAGAAGCATTAGTTATATCTCCTACACTACACGCTACAAAATTAGGATGATGTATATAAAAACCTTCTGTTGCATCTGGTGTATATGTTTCTAAATATGGTTCTAATCCATTTATTGAAGTATTGATATTATCTATTTTTGTTTTAATATCCGTTGAAAAATCATTATTTGTAAATAAATTTCCTTTCATATAAACAGCACCTTCGAAATATGATGTCCGTGCATCTGCGCAAAATTATATGAAGTATGAACATTACCATTAATTGTAATTCTTGAAGCATTATTAGGTCTTCCAATAATAACATCTCCTGTATTCCATCCTAGCCATAATCGATAAGGAGTTGCCCCTTGTAAACCTTGATAAGAGTCTAACTGACATCCTCGTTTAAACTCTAGTCTTTGGTTACTAACTGCATCCTGGATTCTAAATATTGGATTAGTATTATCTGTTAAACTAAGTATTAATGGAGAGTTTACTGTTTGCGCAGTTGTATTAACTTTGTCTAATTTTTGACTTATTACTGTATCTTGTGCGCTATCATTTGTAATTATTGAATTAATTGTATTTGTATTTCCTGTTATTAATCCACTTAATCCATCTGATTGTAAAACATATCTAGCATCAGAACCTGCTATATCTAAAATAGATGAACACGAAAATAAACCTGATACTTGTAAATTACTTAATATTGTAGTATTATGATTTAATATTATTTTATCATTTTGAAAAGTTGAAGAATTATTAATTTCTACATCTCCAAAACCTCTTTGATTTAAAAACATTGTCGCTCCTGTTAAACTTCCATAAACATAAGTATCAATATAATTATTGTATAATTCATGATAATAATTATAATTTCCAAATTCTGCTATTTTGAAAGTTGAATTAGTTGTTATATTATTTATTAATGTATTATTTAATATTGATGTATTTAACTTATTTGATAATAAATTATTAGTCGTTATTTTATTATAATAATCTGCTTCATTAAGTGAACCTCCATTCTGTAAATCTGATATGGCTGAAATATGTGAACTGACTGTACTATTTAATCCTGTTATTAAATTAGAATTAGAACTAATATTATTAAAATTAGATGTTATAGTAGAATTTAAATTATTTATTAAATGTGTATTTGATGAAATATTATTAATATTTGTATTTATTAAATTAGTATTAGAACTAATATTATTAAAATTAGTCGTTATAGTAGAATTTAAATTATTTATTAAATGTGTATTTGATGAAATATTATTAAAATTTGTATTTGAAGTTATTGTCAGATTACCTATTAAAAATGTATTTGATGAAACATTAACTAAATTACTTGCTATTGTTGCTGTATTATTCATAATAAAATAAGCATTTGAACTAATATTATTTGATAATACATTAACTTCCGTCTTATTGTATGATTGATTTATATCATAAAAATTAGCGTCAATCTGTGCTTTTGTGTAAGTATCTACTTGGTCTGCTTTATTGTTGAGTAAATCAATTATATCTGATTGATTAGCATATATGTTTCTAATGTTTGTTATCCCACTTGTAGAATTGATTTCGCTAATTGTGTGTGCTACAACATTTTCAAAGTTTGTTAAATTTATTGAAGGCATAATCGATATAATTAATTGTAGAAATTAATTATATTAATTATTATCGTTAATGTATTCTTGATGTTTTTTAGTCTTTTCGTGTTGTGCTTTATGGTCTTGTCTATAAACAGACCCGCATTGACATTCGATTTTAGTCTCTTTCCATTCTTTCATTTTGTCTTTGTTTTTTTCTCTATATTGTTTGAAATATTCTTGTTGTTCTGGTTTATGCTCGTCTCTCCATTTCTTACTTCGTTTATTGACTACATCTTTTTGTTCTTGGTATTTCTCCCGTTGCTTTTCTAATAGTTCAGGTTTGTTGTCTTCATAGTATTGTTTTTTCTTTGCTTTCAGTTCTTCCTTATGTTTTTCTCTATATTGTTTAGAGTTTTCAGCGTATCTTTCTTTGTTGTTTTCATAATATTGATGGTCTCTTTGTTTAACATATCCTTTATTGTTTTCCTTCCATTGTTTTTTTCTCTCTTGCTCCTCTCGCTGTGATACTATGGGTCTTTGCACTTTATTTAATGTAGCGTTTAGTTCTACAATGTATTCTCTTTCTTTTGCTCTTGCCTCCATTCCATTTTCACATTTCACTGTTTGTATCAAAACCATATCAAAATTATCAAGTCCTCCATTTTCACGAATAAACTGGTATAAGTAAATATTGTAGTGTCTATCATTTTCATTTGTATATGCTCGTTTGTGGTTTGACTTTCTTTTGGTAAAATCGGTTGTATGTCCTACATAACAATCTTTGATATTCAAATCTTTACAAACAATCTTATAAAAATGAGTTTTTGAGTAATCTATGGGTTTAACTGGCATATTATCTTATAATATATTATAAGATGATATTTGTTTATATATGTTTTCAAGTAAAAATGAATGAGTTAATCAAGTATCTGGCAACCTGCATCGCGAATGGATAATATTTGTTCTGATACTAATGTTATATATATCGTGTCTGGCATATTTGCTGATACCATATTTCCAACAGGTTTCACACGAATTAAAAGCTGTTGCCCTGCTTTTGTGTTAATTCCAGTATATGAACTATCGGGAACCTTTTCGAAATCCATAGCAAAGATAAACTTATCAACACGATAAGCAGAATATTCAATCGATAAATGGTGTTGATGGAACAATGGTAAATTTAATGCTTTTCGTAAATAATAGAATGCTTGTGTTAATGAACGGCATGGATACTCAGGATATAGTTTTGACCCTAATTGAAGTTGAAATTCTAAATCAAGGTCGTGATTGTAGTATCCGCTTTCTTGGTAGTTCAAATAATACATAGGATGATAGAAGTTGTTGTATTCTTTCATAACGTGAATATCACCTACTCCGCTTTTACTGAAAGAGATGAACGCGGTAGCGAGTTTAGACACTGAACGAACAACAGTAGTGTTAATTGACGACGAACCATCGGGAACTTGATTAGATTGACAAATGTAAGTATTATAAGTAATAGGTAATTCTTTCCCATCAAGTAGGTGTGCAACATATTTATTATGAAGGTCGTTGTCCAAGCTTACCAAATCAGTTTGAAGGAATGCATTACTAATTGAGAACTGCTCATTTGTATGAAGGCTTGAGTCTGCGTTGCCACTTTCTGGAAACCTCGACCCGCCCGCTGAAACAACACAATCAGTAAAATTTGAAACTAATTCAAGTTCTAAAACAAGAGGACACGCTTTTAACGGGATATACTTAAATTGATTGAATAAACCAAGCATCGGTTTAAATCCTACAACCATTTTTCTGTTAAAGCCTGGAATTGTGTAAGCGTCATATGCAGGACCAATATGACCCGATGCAGGAACTGCACGACGTGTGTTTAAATCATCATCATATCTATAACCAAAACTCTGGGCGTCTTCATTGTCTCTTGCTCCTTTTGACATCAATGCAACTCATCATGTGATGATTTCGGTTGTAATAATCAATGTCTTCAACAAGTTGATTACCAGCAATTAGTCTTGCTCTTCTAAAGAAGGAATAAGCAGGAGACAGAGGACGTAAGCGTTTATTGTCTGACGAGTCAGTGTTTTCAACAGTCATATAAACCATTACACTCTGCGGGTCAAGCCAAGTATTATCTTCAGCATTTAAAGCTATTTTCAACACACGTTGACCAGATGAAGGGGTGTAGATATTACTCCCAGAAGGGAAAAACGAGACTGAACGACGGTCGTTGATATAACTTGCACCTTTATTTAGTTTGAATGAGAGGTTGTCAATTAGAATATCTTCGGCACTAAAAGTTTCCATTGCTATATATAATTTAATTTAGAAATAATTTAAACTAAACTAAATTGATAAATTTATACATTTATTAATTTCTAAAACATATTTTATATATGTTTTACAAATTGATGAAATTGTAATTTCAATAATTTCCAAATCATAATTAAGAATTATGATTTACAAATTGATGAAATTGTAATTTCATTAATTTCTAAAAAATACATTTTTTACAAATTGATGAAATTGTAATTTCATTAATTTCTAAATCATAATTAAGAATTATGATTTACAAATTGAATAATTTAGTGTAATCCTTTTGATTAGAATTATTATTATTTTTAAATATTTTCATGTTCTTTTTCTTAATCTTATCTTCAACTGGAGTATTCCCTTTTTCTCTCTCTAAAACAATCTCTCTAATTTCATCATATGAACTTTTCTTATACTTTTTATTTTCATTCTTAATCATATCATCCGTTGTTTCATTGTCATATTTCTTATGTTGTATCATAACAATAATATGAAAATAGTTTTGCGTTTTTTCTTTTTACTATTTCATCAAGGTCTGATTGAGTGTGATTACAATTGTTAGTGTTGTCATTGATGAGGACATAACCATTTATATATTTTGGTACAATCATATTATAAATTGAAGTAATCCAGTTATACTCAATATAGTCAGGTCTAACTCTGACACTCCTAATAATGAAACATCCACACAGACATTTTACATGTGTTCGTTTATTATCTCTATTTAAATCCCTTAATCTTTCTACAAGTGTTAATGGTTTAAAGTTTGTTTCACTTTCTGTCAAGTTTTCTTTTAACTGATTATACATATATAATATTATATAGCTATATATTTAAGTACTTATTTAACTATATTATCTCCCTGACCGGTTCAATGCTTCTTGAAACATCTTTGCCTTGGTCTCCATATCCAGTTATGTAATCGTGGTTAGTAAATGGATTTAATGAACCAGTATAAACAGTTATAGCGCCACGGTCAGCAATACTGACAGGGTCTAAGATACTTCTAAAATTAATGTAATCATCGGTAATTTTAGACCTTCGTGATATAAACGGCGCTCCATAAGTGGTTAAAGTTAATTCTCTTTCAGGGTAATCTTTTGTTATCTGTGCCCCTACACTTGAACCGAGACTATGTGTTATAAGATGTTTAACTTCATTGTTTTCATCCAATGCTGTTGATGTGTCTTTATATCGTTGTGAATATTTTGTCATTTTAAAGGGAAGTCCTACATCTGCCAGAATGTCATTAATAGCACCTCCAAAAGTTCCTTTTCCAAATGTTCCGCTTATATACATTTTATCACCATCAATATAAAAACCCTGACCATTGCCATATGCTCTACTCAATCCTTGTGCATCAGTTAAATTTGAATTAGGATAATAACTATTTAATATTTTGTCAGTTTGTTTCATAACATCAGTTATTTTAGCTGTTTTCTTATAAGGTTGATAATGTTTAATTGTCCCATGCTTCATTTCATAAATTAACTTTTTATTATTAATCATATAAATAAAGATATAAATTAATTTCTCAATTAATTAATAATGCTGACTTACAGCTTTGCTCTAAGCAACTTTTCATATAGAAAAGTTGACTTACGACGTAGTCCTAAGCAACATAATATTTTTTGATTAGAAAATTTATTTTCTAATCAAACATATTATGTTGACTTACAAGAAGGTCTATATTGACAGCGCTCATAGAATTAGTGGTACATCATCAAATTTCAAAGTTGAATTGCCGGAAACATTACAAACAGACAACGGAGTACATTGCTACATTCACGAAATAACATTACCTAACTCGTGGTATTCAATACAGTCAGGATAAAATAATATACTATACTTTTATTCTTCTCCGTTAGTTCCAGATGAAGATAATACTAATGTCCATTATTTAGCGTTACAATTGGACGAAGGAGTATATACTGGCACAGAACTAGCGACAGAATTAAAGGCAAAAATAAATGGTATTGTTGATAATGCTAATTTCTCAAATACTTATGAAATTTCTTACAGTGTAAAAACTAATAAAATAACAATTTATTCAAACTATGCTGATAGAAAGTTCGCTGTATTAACTGATGAACAAATGAAACTAACATATGCAGATTATATATGGAATGGAAGTTTTAATGTTAATAACTTACAGTCTGTTAATGAAGTTTTAGGAAATTATCAAATGGTAGTTTATCAATATAATAATCCTTATGTTTCTGGTTTCGTTAATCTTCAACCCATTAGAAATATTTATATTCATTCTTCTCAATTGTCTAATTATAATCAAGTAAATTTAAGGACAGGCGATAGCACAGTTGTTAAGAAAGTGCCAGTCTCAGCACCACACGCGGGAATTGTCTTTGATAATGAAATGAACCCTCTCGACTACTTGGATGTATCAAATAGAAGCTTTAAACAGTTAGACTTTTGGTTGTCTAATTCATTAGGAAATGAAATTAATTTAAACGGTGTAAATGTTAGTCTGAGTCTACTTTTCGTAAAAAGCGATATTATTTAAATAATATATAGATTTTCCATATGGAAAATCTATATATATTATATGTCAAGTATTGAGGTAGTAGATGTTAATAATGAAACTAAAACAGAAGAAGCACCTGTTAATAATGAAGTCGTTGAACAAAATGAAACAGTTAATGAAGAACCAACGTCAGAAGAAGTTATTCCTGAACCAAAAGCGAAAGCAAAAGCATTACCAATAACTAAAAAAGAAGTTGAATTAGTAGAATGTGAACAATGCTCTAAAAAGATGACATTGAAAAGTTTGAGACACTCACATCCCAAAAATTGTAAGGGAGCACCTACTGAGTTATTACCAGTCAATCCACAAAAGAATATTAGAAAGATACAACCTGAAGTTATTTCAGAGATTAAGAATGAGATTAAACAAGAAGTGATTAAAGAAACTATTAAGAAACCCACGGCAACAGAACTATTAAACCAACATTATGAAGAACTTAAACAGAAGAAAAAACAAGATAAACAAGAAAAAATAAACAAATTATCTTCATCAATGTTTTAAATAATAATCTAATTATAATATATATTAATCATGCTTATGAGAAGTCATAGAAATGTAGAATTTAAAAGGGCGCCACAAGTAGAACGTCATTATGACGTTTCAGATTTATGGGGAGTTGCCTCGCGTATGAATTACTTTAAACAGTTGAAGGACACACTGGAAGCGAAACAATCACAAGGAGCATTAATAAAGTATAGAAACGATTTAGTTGAAAGCAACAGAACCGAAAGTTATAGAAAAGAGTTAGACAGAATAAGAAACATATTAGACAACACACGGACACCAGATGGAATACAAACAAAGGAACAACTAACTGTAAGAAAGAAGCATTTAGAAGAAATGATTAAGAATATATCTGATTAATTTATTTTTCTAAATAATTAATATACTATGATTAAATCAATTAGTAGATTGAATACAGTAGGACCGGTCAGAGTAGGGTCATTGAAATCACAACTACATTTGAGACCTTCTTATGATGAATTATTGAAAGAAACGTTGGTAGGAGATGAGAACCGTCCATCAATTGAAAATGTGATAGACAGAAAAGCGACAAGATACAGATTAAACCAATACGGTAGTCAGTTTGATAATAAGGAAGCCTTAGACATTCAAAAGAAACAAGAACTAGACCGGAGAGGAGAAGTTATGAAAGGAGCAATGTCGGACTCTGACAGAGTAAGAGATAAACTTAATGACGAGTTGAAACTTGCTGACACACTGAAACAACACCAGTCTTTCATTCAAGAAGGACTAACGGAAGCACAGAAACAGAAAGAAGAACTTGCTGAAAGAATGAGACTTTGGAGACAACAACACGAAGAAATGGCAAGCGCTGTATCGAAGAGTTCATATCCTGCCGGTGTAGAAGTTCATTCAATGGTGTCCGCTGATGAAATGCCAGAATTAGAACCATTAGAGGAAGGCGAAGAAGAAGATGAACGAGAAGACGACCCAGTTGTTGAAGTAGAACCAAAAGCAGAAGACGCTTATGGCTACAACGAGTTTAAGAAAAGAGCGTCTGAATTAACACCTGCTTATCTTGCAAGCAGACCAGAAGAGATGAAAGATGTCATGGACAAACTGAAAGGATTTAAAAAGATTAAAGACAGTGTTCATGAAGAATTCACTGAGTTATATAATGCTTTAATTAATAGCGATGGTGATTTTATCAAGAAGGAACACAGATTGAAATTAGTAAGGTTTTACAATGATAAAGTGTATTACTCAGTTTTCCACCCACGACCTAAGGAAAAAGAAGATAGTCCAACCGTGATGGATGGTTCAGTTAAAGAAATACCGCGGAAGTTTAATAAAATATATAATATTTAATATGACTAATAAATATTATGGATTACGCCGACGCCCTACTTTTGAAGAAATGCTAAAGGAAGCGATGACGCACAGATTAAAAATTGAAATCATCCCCGAAAGACAGGTAATTGACTTGTCAATCAACAATATAGATTTTGACGATTTTGACCTTTCAAAATACGATAGGAGACTACGGTTGAATGCTAAGGGTTCAAACTGATGAACAAGTTCTTCATCATGAATTGTTCCCTGATATGTTTGATGAAGTAGCGCCAACATCACAGTTTTATGAAAACAACGAGGCAGACGCACAAACAACACGATATATAGCAAAAGATTTTGCTGATGAAATTTATAGTAATGCAACTTCAGGACCAAAAGATGAACCAAAAGATGAACCAAAAGATGAACCAAAAGATGAACCAAAAATGAAAAGCAGGAAGATTTACAAAGTCTTCATTTAACATCATCATCGTCATCAGCATCAACCGAAAAAGATAAGAAAGAGGAAAGCCGAGAAATAAAATCGTTAAGAAACATATTTTTAGGTGGAGAAGACAAGAGCGTATTTGAACTATTCAAACGAGACAAGAAGACATCCACACCATCAGAACAATCAAGGAGAACAGGAAGAAGAACAACCGAGGGCATCATTCTGGTCAAGACGACAGGTAGAAGCAAGAAGCAGAAGCCACTCACCAGAAGAAAGAGCAAGAGGTAATCAAATGAACAGAAGACAATTAGAAACAAGAAGCAGGAGCAACTCACCCCAAGAAATAGCTAGAGGTAGTGAATGGACGAGGGAACAAATGGAAACAAGAAGCAGGAGTAGAAGCCCAGAAAGCACAAATACAAAAAGTAGCCGAGGCAAGAAGAAAAAATAAAAACTACTTAAAGACAAAACGCCCTAATATAGTAAAATGACAGGAATTTTTATTAACGGTAAAAGTCGGCATAGAATAACGAATGACGAATTTGATATGATGGTTGAACTGATGAAAGCAGAAAACGACTTAGTCTTACAGATGATAAGCGAACAGAAACAGACTTCGAGCGATGACAGTGAGCAACCCGTGAGGTGGAGGGACGACCAGAAGAACTACCACCAGAATTACTACAACAATAACCTAAAACAGTCTTACACTTGTGAGGACTGCGGAAGGACGATATCAAGCAAATCAAATTTATCTAAACACAAGAAAACTAAAATTTGTTTGCAAGCTTCGCGACAATGCGCATTATGAAAAAAATAATAATCATTCATCTTATTAAAAACACTTAATGAGATTAATGCGTTCATTCTCAACCCGAAACCCATTTTCTCCAACACTGACCCCCTACCCGAAAAACTACTTAAAGAGAAAATACCTTATATTATATAGAGTATAGTATTATGGTTTCCATGACAGAAGGAAAAATTATAGATTTCATTTTAAACAGCCAACAAGGCGAACTAATACAAAAAGAAGGGAGGCAATCACAAAAACTCAAAATAGGTGATAAGACCTACAGATATGATAAGAACAAACCAGTTTCAAACGTATTGAACACGAAACTCAAGGAAGTGGCGAGGAGTGAAGGATATAGAAAGCATGGCCTTTTAATGAAAGGTGCTAATTATCTAAAACTAACGAGAGGCAGACCCTTACAGGATTATGTCAAGCGATTCAAGTCCAAAATCACAGACGAGCAACAAGCGTTCAAGGGATACGCCAACACCTACTCGGTAAGTGATATAAGGTTAAAAGGAATGAAAGGTTTATCCTACTTAAAATACCAGAAGCAACGACTGGCCGAATTCCTGAACAGAAACCCGAACATGAAAATAATCGTGGAAACCGATTTATCATTCAAAAATCCCGCCAACGAACTTATTCAAAGGCGGTTAAGAAGCAGAAGATACAATATTCATAATCCCGACGAGTTGAACACCGTCTTAAACAACATTGGGCACGACATTGAGACACAAATTGAAATAACCGAATACATTCAGTCGGGATTGGTTCTTGGTCAAGTTGAAAAGTTAGTCATCAGTTATGATAGGTACAATCCTACCCGTGGTTCATCCTTTATTCCATTGCCCGACTGGGTGGCAAACAAAAAGGCTTGTATTAACATTAAAAATGAGGACGACTTATGTTTTAAATATTCCGTTCAATGTGGATTTTATGAGTTATTCAAAAAAGACCATCCCTGCGAGATGTATCATTATAAGAAATATGTAGATGACAAATTTATCAAATGGGATAATATTGACTTTCCAGTAGGTAATGATGAGATTGAACTATTTGAAGAACAGAACAAACACATATCGGTCAATGTTTATTACATAAACCCCGATACGAATAGTAAAACTATTTTATTATACAAAAGAAGCAACAACCCACAAGCACAACACAAAATCGATTTGATTAAATTGACTGATGATGTTAAATCCCATTACGCTTATATCAAAAATTATGATAAGTTAATGAGTAGTCAGACTAACAAGATGAAGGCGAAGAAGTATCACTGTAGAACCTGCTCACATGGTTTCAAGACCGAAGAACTTTTAAAGAAACACGAAGAACAAGGATGTCTAGCAGTTGAGGGTCAAAAAATAGAAATGCCAGAAGCAGGTGAAACAATAGAATTCAAAAACCATTTCAAGAAACTTAAAGCTCCATTCGTAATCTATGCCGACTTTGAATGTTTAACTGTGCCAATTGATGTTAAAAGCAAATCGGCAAAAGCTAAAACTACATCATATCAAAATCATCGTCCGTGTGGTTTTATGATTAATGTAGTCAATGCTATAACCGGAAGTAGTGAGCCTTACTTATACAGAGGTCAGGATTGTATGGATAAATTTGTTGAGAAAATCAATAAAGTCAGAGAGGAAGTTTTGGAGAAAATGAAGGAGGACAAAGACCGTATTGAAACCGAGAAGGACTGGGAGGACTTCAATAATGCCACTAACTGCTTCATTTGTGGAAACAAATTTGAGGAAGGAGAAAAGAAGTGTTGGGACCATTGCCACTTTACGGGGCAGTATAGAGGATGCGCCCACGAGGACTGCAATCTACGATTTAGTATGAGATATTATAAAATCCCTGTGTTTCTTCATAATCTTAAAAACTACGATGCCCACTTAATCATCAACAAGGCTCACGAACTGAACAAGAATTCTAAAATAGAATGTATCGCTCAGAACAGCGAAAAGTTTATAACCTTTGGTTTTAAAAATCTTTGTTTCAAGGACAGTTTCAGTTTCTTATCGTCTTCGTTGGATAAGTTGGTCAGGTTGAGTAAATATGAGGATGATAAAAAGCGTGAGAATTGGAAGAACAATTTCAGATACAGCGTTAGAAACCCGTATGTTAAAACCGATGAAGATTTGAATTTATTAACTGATAAGGGTATTTATCCCTATGACTACTTTGATGATTTTGAAAGATTTAAGGAAAGGGCTTTACCACCGAAAGAAGCGTTTTACAGTAAATTAAGTGAGGAACATGTAAGTGATAAAGATTATGAAAGGGCACTGAAAGTATGGAAGCACTTCGGGATTAGAACACTCGGGCAGTATCACGACTTGTATTTAAGAACTGATGTTTTACTACTGACCGATGTATTTGAAAACTTTAGAGACTTGTGTATGGAATACTACGGTTTAGACCCCGCTCATTATTATACGTTGCCAAATTTCGCATGGGACGCGATGCTTCTAAAAACTGGTGTTGAAATAGAACAATTGCATGACCAAGAAATGTTTGAGATGGTTGAAAAGGGAATGAGAGGTGGTATGTGTCAGGTAAGTCATAAATTAGCGGTGGCAAATAATAAGTATATGGAGGAAGCATATGATGAGAACAAGCCATCAAATTATATTAGCTACTTGGATGCTAATAACTTGTATGGTTTAGCAATGTCCCAGAAATTACCGCTAAAAAATATCAAGTGGGCAAAGAAAACGCCCAGTGTTGAAAATGGAATGAAAACGATGAGTTCGGTTATATTATGGAAGTTGATTTGGAATATCCCGAAACATTGCACGACTTCCACTCTGACTATCCACTAGCGCCTGAAATAATGAATGTAAATGTTAATATGCTTTCTGATTATCAAAAGCAAGTCTACAAAATATATTATGATGGCAAAAATCCCAAGGATGAGAAAACAAGTAAGTTAATATTAAATCTAAAGGATAAAGAAAAATATGTGGTTCATATCAAGACTTTACAGTATTATTTGAAAATGGGAATGAAAATGACAAAAGTCCATAGGATAATAAAATTTCAACAGAGGGCATGGTTGAAACCGTGGATTGACTTCAACACTGGTAAAAGGAAAGAAGCCAAAAGCGATTTTGAGAAAGATTTATTCAAATTAATGAATAATTCTGTGTATGGAAAAACTATGGAAGACAAACGAAATCATATGGACTTTGAATTAGTTGATAATGAAGTTAGATACGAAAAATGTGTTAATAATCCAACATTCAAAAATAGATTTATTATTAATGAAAACCTTGTAGGAGTTGAAAAAACTAAAGCGAAGCTGAAACTGGACAAACCGATTTTCTTAGGAATGACAATCCTTGACATCAGTAAATTACATATGTATCAGTTCTACTATGATGTTCTTAAGAAGAAATACAATGAAAACATCAAACTGGTTTATACTGATACTGACAGTTATGTAATTCAAACATTCACTGAGGACATCTACAAGGACTTCAAAGAATTAAACCAATATATGGACTTTAGCGATTATCCACCTGAACACCCCTGCCATGACAAAACAAATAAGAAAAAACTCGGTTATTTCAAGGATGAGTGCAACGGTCAAACAATAACACAATTCATAGGGTTAAAGCCTAAATCGTATGCTTTTACAATACACGGTGAAGAAGAAGAACAAAAGAAATCAAAAGGTGTAGTGAAACACAAGGTGAAGAAAGAACTGACTTACCAAAACTACCACGAAGCATTATTTCAAAACAAAAAGCATGAAATAACATATAATTTTATTCGTAGTCGCAACCATCAATTATTTTCAATGTCTCAAGTCAAGCAATCACTCAGTAATTATGAAAATAAAAGGTTTTACATTGATGCTTTCAATTCACTGCCTTATGGACATTATAAACTGCGTTAAAGAAAAGATAACTAAGGTTATTAATGGATAGCAGTAAATATAAAAACGCAAAGATTTACAAAATAACAGATGTTGGTTATAATAAGTGCTACATCGGAAGCACCTGTGAAAGCTTGAGCCAAAGAATGGCAAGACATAGACAAAATTATAACAAGGCAGAACAATGGAATAATAAAACAAACTGTCGTTTGTTGTTTGATGAATATGGAATGGACAACTGTAAGATTGAATTATTAGAAGACTACCCATGTGAAAACAGAGAACAGTTAATGAAAAGAGAAGGTTATTACATTCAAAATAATGATTGTGTGAATAGATGTGTGGCAGGTAGAACAATTAATGAGTGGAAGGAAGACAATAAGGAACACTATCAAAATATGAGGAAGGAATACGCAGAAAACAACAAAGAACATATATGTAATAAAAGTAGGGAGCACTACCACCAAAACAAAGAAACAATATTGGAAAAACGAAAAGAACCTATTGAATGTGAATGTGGTGGTGTTTTCAGGAAATGTGATATAAGAAGACACGAGAGAACTGAAAAACATCAACGATATGTATGTGAAAATATTAATATCTAAATAGTTCTAATAATATATGCACTTATTAGAACTATTTAGTGGTACTTCTTCAGTTGGTAAAGTAGCAAAGTCGCTCGGTTATAATGTTATATCATTGGATTTGAAAACGGTGGGTAAACTCCCCAATTAAGGGGGGCGAACTCCCCAATTAAGGGGGGCGAACTCCCCAATTAAGGGGGGCGAACTCCCCAATTAAGGGGGGCGAACTCCCCAATTAAAGGGGGGCGAACTCCCCAATTAAGGGGGGCGAACTCCCCAATTAAGGGGAGAATGGCTCAAGTAACAAGGTCTGGCTCACACAACACAGTCAGGCTCACACAACACAGTCAGGCTCACACAGCAAGGTTTGGCTCACACAGTAAGGTCTGGCTCGCACAGCAAGGTCTGGCTCACACAGACATTTAAATTAAACCTGAAACCCAGACCAGTCGACCAGCAACCCCTAGCCAAAACTACTTAAAGAGAAAAACCTTATATATTAAGAGAAAAATGAGTAAGGGTAAAATGTCAGAGAATAATTTTATGGATGAGAATTGCGCTAGCTTACCTGAAGGCTTAGTTTCAATCATCACTACTTACATTAATGGTAGTGAAGGGTGGCGAAGACTGAAACAATGTGATGCTTTAAGAGAATTACAAAGGAAATGGAAACCGTCTATTTACACTGAACGAGTAGGAGAAAGTAGATATTATGTTGAGATTCGCAATAAATGCTTAAAAGGTGATAAAGCGCTTTCATATGCGTTGAAACCACCAAAAGAATTATTAAGAATGATGAAGTATGATGAAGAAATACAGGTTGGAATAGTAGTTAGTTCGAAAATTATGTATAATAATAATATTTGCAACAGTCGTTCTTATTCATCATCTAAACAGAATAAGATTTCAAGTAGAGCGTCATTACAATACCATATTGAACAAGCAGTTGAAGAAACCAAACAGACTATGAAACGACACGAAATCATTACTATCGAACATGTTGCAATTGAAATTTATAGAAAACAGAAACAATGATTTCATGGCTTAATCATAATATTTAATTATAATATGATTAAACAGTGTAAACTTTTATAACCTTTCATTATACTGTAATTTTAACCTATAACAAAATTTCATTAACAAAACATATATCAAAACAAATACACCACCAACACCCCAGAACTTGATAACTACTAAAAGGGTTAACTCTTTCAAATGAAAAAAATGTTTGCCCCCAGCCCAACAATGAACAAGGGGGGCAATTACCAAAATGATTACCTTAACGAAAACGATAAATAAGCTCCCTAAAAACCCTCTTTTAAAAACGAATAAGGGGGAACATAGATTTGAGATGAACATAAAAACCAGAACAGGCAACCATCAACAGACTTCCCCCCAGGCCCCCTACTTCTTCTATTTTTTAGGGGGGGGGGTTATCCTCTATCCTCTAGTAAGTATCCGACACGCCGAGCAATGTCGGCGGATATTGGTCTCGCTTGCCCAACGGAACTGGAGTCAAACAGTCTCCGTTCGGCGCTGAACATAGACCATGTGCAAGAGGTCAAAAGGTGGCAGTCTCACATCAAGTTGCACTTCTTGTGTTCAAGCCGTCAAGACATTGTCCGTGCATTTGTTGGATCAAGGCAACTTCTGTGATACAGATAGTTGATTTTCAAGCAAACGGATTTCGGTGAGAAGGAAATATTGAGAGGTACAACTTCCACTTCCATCACACGCAGGGGCACTTTCTGGATGAGTCATCGCGGCGCACTCAGAGCTGATCTCACATCACTCCATGGAAGGAAGCTTGGGTGGCCCAAAGCCATACAAAACATCCATTTGCTTAATAACAAATTTGTTATCTCTCCTTTTGGTGTTACAGGGAAGCTATCACTACTGGATTGATTTTTGTTCAGGGGGATTTGTTATTTCCTTTTTTTTTGTCTTAGAGGGAAGCTATCACTACTGGATTTTTTGTTCAGGGAGATTTGTTATTTTCCTTTTTTGTCTTAGAGGGAATCTATCACTACTGGATTGATTTTTGTTCAGGGGGATTTGTTATTTCCCTTTTTGGTGTTGCAGGGAATCTATCACTACTGGATTGTTTTTTGTTCAGGGGGATTTGTAATTTCGGATGTCTTTTGTTCAGGGGGGGGTGTTATTTCCCTTTTTGGTCTTACAGGGAATCTATCACTACTGGATTGTTTTTTGTTCAGGGGGATTTGTAATTTCGGATGTCTTTTGTTCAGGGGGGGTGTTATTTCCCTTTTTGGTCTTACAGGGAATCTATCACTACTGGATTGTTTTTTGTTCAGGGGGATTTGTAATTTCGGATGTCTTTTGTTCAGGGGGGGTGTTATTTCCCTTTTTGGTCTTACAGGGAATCTATCACTACTGGATTGTTTTTTGTTCAGGGGGATTTGTAATTTCGGATGTCTTTTGTTCAGGGGGGGTGTTATTTCCCTTTTTGGTCTTACAGGGAATCTATCACTACTGGATTGTTTTTTGTTCAGGGGGATTTGTAATTTCGGATGTCTTTTGTTCAGGGGGGGTGTTATTTCCCTTTTTGGTCTTACAGGGAATCTATCACTGCTGGATAGATTCTTGTTCGCTGAACACGAGCCGCTTTCCGGGCTTCAGGCGCCGCTACACGGACTTCCCCACAGGCAGCCCTCCAGTACTCAGGCGATGCGGTTTGAGGGTGGGAACGAACCGATTATGTGGAACGCGGTGTGGATTTGTTCATGCGCGCTGGGGCTAGTTTGCAGCTCCAACCCTAAAACAGAAAGCTGCAATATGCAGATTTCACCGTTGGTTAACAAAAGTGTGGGAGCGAAACAAAGTGTGGGGGGAATTGACGGAACCTCGATGGCTTCTGTTTTGTAGTCGTAGAATGGCAACCATTTCGGCCTTGGATGTTTCTTCTTCGAGTGTGTCTATGGGCAACCTCGTTAATTAGCTTTCCGTTAATTGGTTTGGATTGGTGGTTAGGGGATTGAACCTCTGGTTGTAGAGGTCTTCTCCTTAGCCACCAAACCACCAATCCAAAGTCACTTAGCGGGCATCCTCGTTGAAGAGGTTTTCAATAATTTCGCAGTGGTTTGGATTTGTGGTTAGGGGGTTTGAACCTTTGGGCCTTTGTTTTTTCTTGGAGTTTGTCCCGAAGCCTTGTTCAACAAGTCGTTTCCTTTTGGCTTTTCCTTTAAACCGGGTCCAGCCCGCGGCGAGGGAAGAGCACTTACCGCTCCTGCTCCAGGCGCGAACCGGGCACTTACCGCCTCTTTTTCGGGTCTCCCAAGGTTCTTTAGAGCGTTTCGGGGGTGCATCGTAGATTTTTCTGCAGTGACTTGTATGAAGAATACTTCCCCATAATATGCGTGCGTGGCTGCTATGAGCCCTCCTGGAACGAGGCCCTGGCTCATTTAATGAAAGTTCCTGCTTAGTTTCCACAAAAGATGGTCCCACCTGGCCATGGACGAGGTTACCCTCGATGGCGCTCGTACAAGCCCTAAACCCTATTCTAGCTTCCCCACACTTCTGGCTCTGAGTCATCTATGTATTAACTCCAGTTCACTTGTGGATGTTTCCTGTGCATCATCCTCGGTCAGAGCGAATCAACCACCTCACTACAAAAACCGATGACAAATGGGCAATGTTGCCAGGGTGTCGGTTGCGGGTTGTCCTACACCTTTTTTGACAACCCTACTTGGATGTTGAACCCACCTAATAAGATGGTTACAGCGGACCATCCCCAGGTACCCCAGCTATACCCATGATCATGATTTACTTGCTTATTGGGTTAAAGAGTTGAACTTTTATTTTGGGACCTATGAGGGATGTGTGATGTACTGATGTACTGATGTACAGTTGTTTTGCAGCCTAAAGCCACTGTTCCCCCGCTGGGGCGGCCTTCAGACCTCACTTGAGGCTTTGAATCATCCAGTCCTATGGTTTCCACTTTGGGGGCAGGGGGGTTCCACTTAGGAGCCCAAGCGTGGCAATGAGTACTTAGCCGTTGTTTGCGGCTCAGTCCAAACGATGTGGGAGTGTCTTGTTTGAGGGTAACTAGTAACCATCCTAAGGCTGTTTCAAAGGGAAGCCAAAGGAACCACTTCTTTCATGGGTTTCCCTATTTCGAGGCAAGCCCACGCACAGGTCCGGTCGCAGCATCCGATCATCTTCGCGCGGAAGTTCGACGGCAGCACGGGTGCGGTGAGCTAGTTGCAAGCGGCAAGCTGGGACTTTCCTTGGAAAGACTTTACCCAAGTCTTACATGGGAAATGCGTAGGTTTTTCCTATTTTGCGGAATGCTTTTCCCAAGTGGTTTTCCCCCAAGTGCCTTTGGGCAAGGACAACAGCCCAGGCAATTGCGTAGAGGTCCCAAGAGGTTGACCCCATCTAGAAAGAACCGTGCCAAAGGGCCCCTTCAATGAAGAGTATGGTCTTCCAGGACCCTCCGTTCGGGTTGGCTCAAATGCCAGGTATCGATGTCGCAGCACTCCAGCGATCCACCAATCAGTTGGTGCCAGCACCAGGCGAACGAGTGGCTAAGAGAATGCAGCGGTCAGTGTCGTGGAATTTCACTTGGCTGGAGGTTGTTTGCAACCGTGACCCTACTGTGGATGGACAAAATCCTGCACCACCTAAGAAACCCTGGAATGACAAATCCCCTGCAAATACCAACAAACAGTGGTTATTCATGGTTTTAAACTGGTGCAGGATTTCGTCCATCCACAGTATATGTTTGAATGTCCAACTCGCTTTGTAAGCGAGTTACGACCATAAAGACGTCAAGGCAGATCGAACATTTGGGTGACACCGTGCCCCACAGAGCGGTGCCAACCTGTAAACAGCTCCCTCTTGAAGGCAGGATGGATGTGAACTAACACAGTAAGTAGGTTAGAACCATAGTTTAAACCTTTGGTGCATTTTGCTTGGATGTTAGGATTTCTTTAACTTTTTGCCAACTAATGGGTTTTCCATTAAACCACTAAAAGTTAAACTTTTAGCAGAGGAGCAGAAAGCAACCGAGAAACGAGGTATTTGGCGCCACTTCACCGGATGTGACCTACTATTTGATGTTGACATGCAATGTAATTTGTGGGACACCATCACCTTGTGCCTTTAGGGGAAACCAAACAGGGCGCCTGTAGACACGGTGCGTCAAGACCCTCGCCGGAAGTTCTTTTCATGCTGGTTGCCGTGCAAAGACGCATGTCCCCGAAGTGAAAGTCTCGTATGTCTCGTTTTGTTGGCTAATATTCAGACATGGTTCCGAAACCAGATGGAATCATAATTACGACATAAGCCTGGTTTCATGTTGGGAGCCAGGATGTGTGTTTTCTTCATGCACTGCCATTGGGATCTCCATCGATCCTCCACTACTGCACCCTGGCGGTCCCTCTCATCACACCATCAGTACTTCAGGTTTGCTTCAGAAGAAGCACGATTTCTGCGCGCTCAGTGCCACAGTCTTCCTTTGCCACAACAGAATGGATCCTTCATGCCAGTACGCGAAGCTTCAAATTGGGCAAAGCGACATCCACAAATAGGTGCGCGGTTGCTTTTTGGACGCTTTGCAGGTATTGTTTGGGTAGACTCTAGTTCAATTGCCAGGCGTTGATTTTGATGACTCCTCTGGTGCTTTGCCACAGCCATGCTTATGCAAGATTGGATTTGAGGTTGTCCTTTTGTGTAAAGATAATAGCTTCAAATGCCATGAAAGTAGTTATGAGGCGAATTTGGGTTTTTGCGCCCAAATTGATGAAGGGCCCGCTTTCTGTGTCTACAATTCCTGTGATTTTCCTTAGTGGGAAAATTGAAGTCATGTACAGTACTGGCTGGTGTGGGGATGAGACAACGTTTGATTTTGGGGTTTGAACCCCAGTTCCATTTGGAGCAAATGGGGAAGGTATCCCCTACCTTCCAAACCACCAAACCAAACCACCGAGTAGGGGGAAGCTGACACTGGCCGCCAAAGGGGAAACTACAACCGTGGTGCTTCAACCGGTGCTTCATGTGGAAGCTGGTGCGGGCTGTTCCGCTTGACACCTAGGGGAAACCTACACAAATGGCACTGCGCATGTCCATAGAACCAAAACGCGGGCCCTCCAAATACAGATTCCGCCACTGGTGGATTTTGGGGATCCGTTTCTTCCGTTGACTGGTCGGCAGGTTTAGTTTTTAACGGGGTCACCGGGGCCCAGGATGAAGACCCCAGATGAGCAGCGCGGTCCCACAAGCACCGGCGGGACCATTTTTGCAGGGTCCACTTTGCTTCGCCAGGCCGCCATACAACAGGGCTCCTTAATAGATACATGTTGCCCATTTGAAACATGGCTTTTTCCACCACACACCATTTGCAAGGCAATTGTGAGGTGTATAATGTAAGGATCCCTGTACAAGTTGTTAGAACCAAACGTTGTTTGTTTCAGTCGCATCTCAGTCGGTGAACTACAGTACTCAGTTCTCCTATTCACTCTTAAATGTCTGTTTTTATGACAGTTTCACCGATAGCAAACAGGATGAGCAAGCTGAACGGGGCAATCTGTCCCACTGGGTTTGGAGTAATGTTCCCTTTGAACAAGCCCAAGAAAACCAAAAAGCGCTACGTTCAAAAGAGACACACCCAAAAAGCCGATCTATTGATCCTTTCCCGGCGTCTGTTTGTTCAGGGAGATCACCATGAATATGTCCCCGACTGAAACACTGCCAGGTGATTGGTCGCCTGTGCTGGCTGCGCTTGGTCTGGCATCAAACGCAGGCACGTGAGGGGCAGAGGGTTTGGGATATGGTGACTTTTTGAGGACTTTTCCGAGGGGTTGTGGTGGATGAACGGCATACTTCCCCAGGGTTTCATTTCCACTCGCTTCCCGAGTATCTGGACTTCATTTTTTTGGGGAAGGATGAACGGCACTAGTTCGGGGCTCCTCTTGGGCCAGAGCTGCCTTGAGTCCAGCCAGCAGCAGGCTTGAGGCCCACGCAGTCGGATTGCGCCTGGTTGCATAGCTTGGTCCAGCAACTTTCCTGGGGGGGTTGCTCAAACTAAAGTTTTTTGTTTTTTGTGTGTTTTTTTTGGGGGGGTGGGGCAACCCCTTGAACATCAGGCAAGAAACAGGGGCCGGTTCTTCCCGAAAACTCAGGTCTGGGCCCCGAGGATGGCCCTTGAAGATTGAAGGGGTGCCAGGCTGTTTGTGTTTTTCTCGGGTTCCTTCTGGAGAGCTGAGCCGATGTTCCCTGTAGTCCTTTGGGAGGCTTTCTGGTGTCTTGTCGCAAGAAAGGTGGCCAATTCTCACTACCAGTAGGCATTCCTAAGCAGTTTAAGATTTCACGGTAAACATGAAGCAGAACTTTATAGTATTACTTACCTGGATGTTCCAAATCATGGCAAATTGTTCGAAACAATCCGGAGACTACCACTCATTTAAGGGTCTCAGTGAAAAAGCTACATGGAGAACAGGAAAAGAAGCCGAGAAAAATCACCCGGAGACGGTGTTGCCGAAGTTTGACGGTTTAAAATCCGGAGAACGGGGACAAACCGAGAAAGAGCCCGGAGACGGCGGACCTACTGATGTTGCCCCAGATGCGACCAGAACCCCAGACCCCTGGGAGCCGATCAGGTGGGTCCCAGCTTCTCAGCTCCCAGTCCGTCTTCGATGCTGCCCCCGCGGACTTTCGCCTCACGGCGGCCCGGGCTTTCACGCCCCGGCCTCAGCTAGGTCCCCCAGCGAGGTGCCGGCTCTTTTACCCATTTTTTGGTTGGGAGATTGGGTTCCCCTACTCAAATAGACTGCTGAAAAACAATTGGTGCCGGACTTGTCTAACCTCTGGAGGACCTGGGCAGTTTGAGGCCCCGGATGAAGTTTTGCTCCTGAGAGAGTGCGAAGGGCGCGGGAGAGTTCCTCATTTTTGGGCCCAGACTCTTGGGGTTTGCACCAGCTCCGTGCATGTGCTTTCACTTTGAGGACTCTAACAAGATTAGTTTTCTGGTTGGTTCCCTTCAAAAAGAAAAATCGGAGGACACCCTGTAAATGCTGAACTCATGGCAGGTAAAATGATTACCCTGGTGATTCCAACCGTTGGGTGCGTCATTTTTTCGGGGAACCTATGCTTGGTTGGTTTGCGACATGGGGGATCCTTTCCCCAGTCACCCCATTGATACCATGGCTTCATCATCCGCGTGGGGCGAACATCCAATTTTCTTTCCACTGGGCATCTGGCGCAAACATACATCGTCGTTTGGGTTTGCGTTTAACAAAAAAAAAACGGGCCGGGATTGCCAAGAACCAAGTTGGCTGGCTTCCTTGTTGTTTTACTTCAGAAGGTAAACAGTTGGTATCTGGACGGAAACACACCCGAGAGGTTGTTCAGATGGCCGATTTGTTAGAAGTTAAGGGTCTGGACCCCCAAAAACACTTGCCCTATTTTGGCATTGCGAAAAACCACTGCATGGATTGCGCACCCAAGATGCGGGAATTGCACGAAGATGATTTCCGGGGTAAGGGAAGTGGAATCTGTCCGGCTCCAAGTCTATGGGTCCCTGTTTCTTTCAAGTAACATCCCCTGTTCGTCAAGAATCCTGATTTGCTCAAGTAAACCCCGTGCAAGCCCATTGGGAGCCAAAGGGGGGTATCTACCAGGGTTCTTCAAATGCAATCCAAAAGATCCTGGCCTTGGGTTACGGAAGGATTTGCTTCCCAATTGAATCGTATTTGTTTTGGGATGGTTGAAACTCGGCTTGAGTGACCCTTCACTTTGTTCGAAACTGGGCTGGTTCTGCGATTGCTAGATACACGCCCTCTGTGAGAAAAATGCCGGCTTCTCTGCTTGAGTTTCTTCTTTGCGCATGGGAACTGTCATTGCAGGGACCTGGGGTCTTTATGTCTTGGTGGCCTTGGCTTTTTAGCCTCTTAGTGTTTAGTGGGGATTTGCATTTAACCCACTAATAGTTAAACTTTTGGCGGGGGATCCGGGTGTATTGGCGTATGTCGACGTGGGTTGTTTGTGTTGAGGGTGCCTTCTGAAGGTTAGTTTAGAGGCAAACCACAAGTAAGATCGAAATCCATTTTGTGGATCCCCCTATTTGGGCACACCAATGTGAGGCACCGTCAAAATTGCCGTTGTTGAGTTGAGTGTTCGGCGTTTCATTGTGAAAATGCACAACAAAATCCATGGCACCTGATTCACTGATAGGAGACTCGCAAAACAATTACCCCCGGAAGCATTCATCTTGATACCCGCATGTCTTTGGTTTACGCAGGGGGTTGGACAACATTTCTGCAGAAAGGCCTGTTGGAACGCGATAAGGGCCAATGTCTCTTTTGTAAAAGAGGCAGGTCAGCCTCCCATTGCTCAAATTCCTCCCTTCCTCCCTTCCTCTCTTCCCTTTCTCTCTTCCGCTTCTCTCTTGCCTTCTCTTTGTCCTTTCTCTCTTCCTCTCTTTCTCTCTTCCCTCCCTGCCTGCTTGCTCTCCCCCTTGCTCCCTTGCTTCCTTGATCGCTTTCCTTCGTCCTTCGTCCTCCTCCTCGGTTTGGGCCCATCGGCGGGAAACCCATCAGGCTGAGCATGGGCTTCGCCACACGACAGGCGGGGGGAGGGGAGCCTTACATGTGGACCGGTGTCTCTTCTGTTTTTTGTTCTTTTTTTTCTGAGGACGCCCTTCATGGACGTGCTTTTCAACCGAGGTTTCCCGAGTTTTCGGAGACAACCCCCCTTTGCCCTGTTTGGCGGATGCAAGTGTAATTCACTGGGTTGACAAAGTGAGGTGACGTTTCAAGGTAAAATATAAGAAGCCCTGAGCGAGCGGTTTATTCAGTTTCGATGGTTTGGACAGTCACATGGGTCACTTTGCACTACTCTGCCCCTTCATGTCTGTCGCCAGCACTTCGCACGGGCCGGCTTGAACCAAGGCAGCTTTGATGCTGTGCTGCCTCATGAATTTGGTCTCTGTGTGTGTGTGTGTAGAGTTTTGTTGGGCTTGCGTAGCCACCAAAAGTGCCACACTCGAGTGCGATGCTTATGAATGCCCCTTTTAGGAAGGATCAACCAGTGCACTTGCATACAAATTAAGTTTTCCG
This sequence comes from Effrenium voratum, assembly GCA_963377175.1. Classification (NCBI taxonomy): domain Eukaryota; class Dinophyceae; order Suessiales; family Symbiodiniaceae; genus Effrenium; species Effrenium voratum. Next base: position 120,103 of record CAUJNA010002946.1, on the reverse strand, counting down.
TTCAGTGGTTGGCACTTTGCAATGTTGGGATTTGAAGGAAAATGGCTCTGGTCAGGGGATCCAGTTGCGGAGTTCCTAGCCACAAGCATCTACCAAGAGTGTGGCTATGGCCATGCCGCATGGCCAGGCTTCCTTGTGGACAAGTTGTCTGTGTTTATTGGTCATGTGCGCCAGCTTCAAACCCAAGTCCCGCTGCACTTTAGGAAGCTACGTCACTTGGGGGAAAGGGAAATTGATTCCTCTCCAGTCACCCCTTTTTGCGAGCAACCCTGTCTGACAGAGGATTCACCACCAGACCCCCCCAACCACAGCCCTCAAGGATACACTACAACTAAATGGCCCAGAATTCTTGAACTCGGGGAAGCCAAAAGGGGCATGGTCGTTTCTTCGTCATTTTTCCAGACCGCCTTTTTTTGACGCCGACGAACGCCCCACGTATTCGCTTCGACTCGAGCGTCAGGCGCGTGCTCAGGGCACTCTCCGTTTGATCGAGCGCTATGCGATGTCCAAGGCGGCCGGCAAAAGCGGGCGGTCGCTGCGAAATGGAAAGCGGGGGGAATGTGAACCCCGGATGAACAGGGCTGTTTCGATGACGATACGGTTCGGTACCGCAAGCTCCACGATACCACTCGATTTTATTGATATGTATTGCTTTGAATATCCGATAAACTTGCGATACAGCAGGGGAGTATTGAACAATATCTCGATAAAGGAATATACTCAACCGCTGCGGCTGCGTTGCGGCTGCGCGCTGGTGTGCAAGCTGCCTGCCAACAGGCCGGGAACCTTGAATTCGGCGTGTTGTGTCGCCAAAAGCCCGAAAGAAGCAAGAATCGAAACTGCACCTCTGCAGGTGCCAGAGCAAGAGACGACCCACTACACCAAAGTACTCTTACAAGCCTCCTCAAAAAAAGGTATTTCGACGACATTCATTTTGGTCCGAGTGGTTGCAGCTGTCCTGGATGAGCACTTCCCGAACCCTCAAAAACGATCTAACTCGCCGCGTTAGGTTGATTTCTGGCCTTGGCTGGTTGCAGCTGCCCCGGATGAGCCCTGAGAAGTGGGAACCCTCAAAAACGATCTAACTCGCCGAGTTAGGTTGATTTCTGGCCTTGGCTGGTTGCAGCTGTCCCGGATGAGCCCTGAGAAGTGGGAACCCTCAAAAACCATCTAGCTCGCCGAGTTAGGTTGATTTCTGGCCTCGGCTGGTTGCAGCTGTCCCGGATGAGCCCTGGGAAGTGGGAACCCTCAAAAACGATCTAACTTGCCGAGTTAGGTTGATTTCTGGCCTCGGCTGGTTGCAGCTGTCCCGGATTGAGCCTTGGTAAGCGGGAACCCTCACAAACGGTGTTGCTTGCCTAGTTTGGTTGGTTTCTGCTGTCGCAGCTGTCCCGGATGAGCCCTGGGAAGTGGGAACCCTCAAAAACGATCTAACTCGCCGAGTTAGGTTGATTTCTGGCCTTGGCTGGTTGCAGCTGTCCCGGATGAGCCCTGAGAAGTGGGAACCCTCAAAAACGATCTAACTCGCCGAGTTAGGTTGATTTCTGGCCTTGGCTGGTTGCAGCTGTCCCGGATGAGCCCTGAGAAGTGGGAACCCTCAAAAACGATCTAACTCGCCGAGTTAGGTTGATTTCTCTGGTTGCAGCTGTCCCGGATGAGCCCTGAGAAGTGGGAACCCTCAAAAACGATCTAGCTCGCCGAGTTAGGTTGATTTCTGGCCTTGGCTGGTTGCAGCTGCCCCGGATGAGCCCTGAGAAGTGGGAACCCTCAAAAACGATCTAACTCGCCGAGTTAGGTTGATTTCTGGCCTTGGCTGGTTGCAGCTGTCCCGGATGAGCCCTCGGAAGTGGGAACCCTCAAAAACGATCTAACTCGCCGAGTTAGGTTGATTTCTGGCCTCGGCTGGTTGCAGCTGTCCGGATGAGCCCTGGGAAGTGTTCAACATGGAATCGGTTTGAAGCAATCTCAGTCTGTTTTCTTGGCTTTCCATTTCTCCAAAGAGGGTCTCTTCAAAGCAGCCTCTCAAAGACTTTGCCAGCGCCTCCCGTGCCAGGCAGCCACCAGCACAGCAGCAGCTGGCTGCCGCCCTTCTGGCCCCAAAGGGCCCCTCAAAGCAAACCCCAACCGATACCGATGCAAATCGGTATGATTCAAAACGATTTGCAGCGATAGTCTTCGATACGATGTGAGGTTGCGATACTTGCTTTTCGATACCGATAGCTCGCAATACGCAACGATACGATTCGGTATGTTGTATTTGTATTGTTGAAACGACCCTGATGAAGTTAAACCCCTTTGTTGATGTTGATTGGGGGGTGTCCTCTTTTAGTGGGGATTCATCACTTTTGGAGGGGACACCCCCCTAATAATGGGACGAGTTTTCAGGTTAGCCCCCAGTCCGCGTTTCCATAAAACCAGTCGGGGTCCGGGACGACGATTTTCTTCTTGAAAAGGACCTTTCTGATGGATTCCACGTTGGCCGAAAGGGGATCAACCCTATGGGCCATCCCTGAAAGTTTCCCTTAAGATCCATTGGGATGTTTCAGGGCGCGCAAAAAGTGCCAACCAAGAGGAAATGATTGGAGAACCAAACAACTCTGGAAAATGGGAGGCCCAGTCGGCCGGTGCTTTGCAGCCTTTGCACTCAACCCCGAAGTGCAGCCCATGAGCAATCACTGAGGCCAAGAAAGGATGTTTTTCTGCTCGGAAATCCAAAACCACAGGACTGACTAATTTTATCCATGTCCACGGGGAGCTTTGCATGTGACACATTGCTTTCCGACAGTCAGGGAGATAGTATCCCCCCCCTGCCCGGATGCCAGCAAGGCTCCTTACAATGGGATTGTGGGGTAACTCGAGATCCTACGGATGGCGCAGTTGGTGTGATCCCATGTGACACGAACGCCTGGAAAAGTCAGGACTACGCCATCTTCCCACGCTGGCTCCAGCCTCAGCATTGCAACAAGGATGCTGCAGCCTATTGTCCTTGGTTTATTGTGGGTTTCCCACTAAAATGGTCATCCCTGAACTGAAAGGGTGCCGTGTTTGCCAGCGTCACACCGGTTGCACCTGGTTGGTCACCCCCCCCCCCCCCGCCCACACACAGACACAAAAAAGGTTGCGATTTCAGGCCACCGCCCATGTGAACTTTTACTTGCAGCTGAACAAGTACACACATTATCTTACGATTCACAACTTGTTGTTTAACAATTTAGCCCCTTTTTCGTTGCTGTAATCATTTGGGGTAGGGCCCTCGTTGGATTTAAGTCGGCAATTGTCCGTTTGTTGCTTTTAGGTATCATGATGGAGAATGGTTTCATTTTTTTGGGGGGCAGCTTCAGCAAATGGAAGATGACATCCTTACGAAACAAAGTATAGTAACAGGGGCCCCTCTTGTCACCAGGCGATTTTGTACGAGACCGCTCAACATGAGTTGCATTCTGGGCAGGTGAGCAACTGACAAAATGATTGGCGGTCTATTGCTATAGGTTGTTCGATAACATCGCAGGGCATACTCAAGTATCCTTCAAAAAAGAGGGTTCGGGCAGACAATCTGCTAGGTAGTTCACCTAGAAAGACTCTTGTGACAAGAGTCTTGTCTCGTACATGCAGGAAAACAGCCGCAACCACCTTTTTTTTTAGCTGTGGGTGTCGGCAAGTGTCATGCATAGTTTCCTGGTGTCTGTGTCCACGGGTCGGTGAGCTCTCTTGACTCCCGGCTCCACCGGGCCTCGACTTGTCCCAGAGGTCGGGTTTCGGTTCATGCCGCTCACACGACATGGCGCGTGCACCTTAGATTGCCCTTTATTCAACCAAGCCAGACGATGTCCGGAGCTTTTTGTGGTTTCCTGGGAGGATCTTGAAAGACTGTGGGAACTTAATTCCTGGGACTCCTCCCGTGGTCGGTTTTGGTATCTTACCAACGTCTTGGGCCCCTTTTGACCCGCAGAACTTGCCTCCAAGTCGGCTCGAACAGGATTCGAGTTGGGACCGGCTCGATGCCTCAGGGGGTCACTCGCAACGTCGCAGGCTTCGGGGGTTCATGTCCGAGCACTTGTGAGTGGGTTCCCTGAAGTGCATAGGCATTAGACTGAGGACTTTGTGCTGGGAAGACACACTTTTTTGGTCAGGATTGGGGCTTGAATGGCTTCGGGGTTAGGCCCCTTGTGTTATACAGATTCGTGGATTCCATTTCAACAGCCCTGTTCTTGGGGGAGCTAAGACTTTGGCCAACCTGAGTTAATGTTGACCCCGTAGCAAAATCAACCAACCGGAGTATTTATTGGGGGTGGTGCTTTGCCCTGGGTGCAATGTGGGGTTTCAGACCAATTTTTGAGGGGCCCCCCCCCACGAATTTAATTGGACAAACGATGGAAGCTGATGCTTTTTGCTTTGGAGCCTGAGAGGGAATACTCTTCGGAAGAGTTGGGACGACTTCTTCAGGATGGGCTGGTCGTGCTCCCTTCAGGTTTTGCCTTGGCAGTTGTTGACTTATGTCCGGTTTGATACATTCCCTTTTGTGTTTTAGAAACATTGGTGAGGATTCCGCCTATGGGCACCATGGCCATGACTTGTGGAGTATGGGAACCATGTCACAGTTGGCGAGTCGTTGTGCAGATAATGTTAACCCCGGATGAATAAACCCCTGGTTGGTGGTGTCCCCTTTTAGTGGGGATTCATCACTTTTAGATTGAACCCCCCTAGTAATGGGACCGGTTTATTAATCCTGGGTCAACATGAAGGGGCCTGGCCTTTTCGCTGTCAGCACGATGCCAATGCATTTCAGGTAGCTTTGCCTTTTGGCCGCCCTTTGGGAGAAACACCCAGAGACCTCCCTGACGTGTTTTGCACGTTTCACATATCCGTTAGTCTTTCGCGTTTTTTTTGTTTTTCCGTTTTTTTCTTTTTTTTTCTTTTCTTTTTTTTTTCCGGATGCATGGGAACTCCAAATCGCCCAACAAAGCCTATGAAGACTCTGATTTCAGTAGAGTCTACAGTGCTTGTGAGCAGCACAAACTGAACATGATGTCTAACTTCGAAAGGTGCCTTGATGGGTTTGTTTTCCTACCAAAGGGGCCAGCTGAGAAAGAGAGCGGCCTATGACATACTATGCTGGTCTTCACAGTGTTTTGCAAGCATTTGGAGCTGTAAAAAGTACATTTCTGTGAGCGGCTTGTGGTGGTTTATTTAAAGAAGAAAGAAAAAGAAACAACAAACACATTTGGAGCTGTAAAACAACTACGCCCCCGTATTCAAAAATGAAAACAAGAAAACCATATTTAAAACAAAGAGAATAAACAAGAAAAACAACTTCTGAGAACCGGTCCCTATGCAAGGAACCACTTGGCCTCCCCAGTTCCTTGCGAAGGCTGGGACCCTGGCAGCCTGCAGTTCCGGGGGCAGTGCTCCGCGGTGAGCCGGGAGGCCCCACCGATGGGCTTCGAGGTCCCCCGTTTCAACGGGGGTGTTCAGGTTGGCGTTCAGGGAAGCCAAAGGACGACCTTCTATTTTGACAGACCCAAATGGGTATGGGTCAAAATTAAGGATCCCCCCGGAAAACCGCAGGTTTTAGTGCTTGGTTCCATTGACTAGGGTTCCATTTTGGGTACCTATTTTTGACCCACAGCCAAATGGGTTCTTGAAAGAATGGTGCTAGATGCGTTTTGTTGAATGGACACCAAGAATTGTGATAAGCATGTTGTACTCTCAATTGAGCACCCTCAATTTGGTTTCCACAAGACGCCTTTTTCCAAAAGGACTCTGAAGTCAAGATTTCTTGGTTGGTAAACTCGAGTTTTGCCAGGGAGGTGATACCGGGATACCTCCAAACCCAATGTTAAGCTGGTTGCATTTGTTGCCCACCTGGGGTGGCTGGAAACTGGTGCCTGAAATTTCAGCCCACTTCCAATCCCTTGCTCAGTTACCCTCCATGGAATTTGGAGGGAGTCCTGGAAGACCATTCTCTCCAAATGGACCCCTGTGGTGGTTTCCATGTTGGTAGGTCCTGCGTAGATCCGAGGTCAACCTAAGTAACCTAGCAAGGTTGATTCGGGAGAACCGTGACCAAACTGGTGAGCAGCTCATGGGTTTGCCTTCCAGAGTAGCTTCCAGCCCCAAAACATATCTTCGTTTGGTGGCTGCAACCGGGTCGGGCTTTGCTTCCGATTCGAGACGATGGAACCTGGGTTCTCGCCCAAGAAAATGAACCCGCGGGAAACCTGAGTCAGGGTTTCAGGAATCTCTTGTAGGTTCTCAGCCCCTTTCGGGCTTTTCAAAAACAAACGCGTGTCTTTTGTGTAGTGGCTGAAGCCGGTTCCGATGTCGGAAGCCCAAGGAAAACTGCGCCAAGCCCCCGTCACAGGCTTCCCAGGGACTCCGCGCAGTCTTCTACTGGGAGCCCCGCGAAGACCCGCGGGAGATGCAGATCCGCAACCCCGGCCAGAGTTGAGTTCGTTGAGGTCGTGAAGGTCCAAGAGAAGCCAGCCCGATGGCTCCTTCTACATGGAGACAATTCCATTTACTGAAATGAATAGATACATATATATATATATGTATTTATTGATGATTTATGTATTTAATTTTCCCCTGTTGGTTTTAAAGGGAATCTATGACTACTGGACATATGTATATATATATATATGGCAGTGAACTTTTTTGAGGGGTCTGTAACAGAGCCGCGGCGGACATTCGTTACAGACCTCGTTACAGACCTCTGTAACAAAACCAGCTGGCTCGTTACACACCCCTCATTACACACCCTCGTTACACACCCTCGTTACACACCCTCGCTACACACGCCCTTGCTACACACGCCCTCGTTACACACCTCCGAACAAACCGGGCCAGTGACGTGACTGCCCTCTTTTTGCCGCAGCTTGGCTTGCGTTGAGTAGCTGCAATCAAGTGCTTTGCTTTGCCTCGTTACAGACGTCGTTACATAGCCATTACATACCTCGTTACAGACCCAACCCCAGCCCGTGCCAGCGACCCCGCAGCTTGGCTTGCGTTGAATAGAGCTTCGCTGCGCTTCGCTTTGCCTCGTTACAGACCTCGTTACATAGCCGTTACATACCTCGTTACAGACCCAACCCCAGCCCGGGCCAGCGACCCCGCTTTTTGCCGCAGCTTGGCTTGCGTTGAATAGCTGCAAGCAAGCTGGTGCTGCGGAGGCGCGCTTTGCGTACTGCGCTTTGCTTTGCCTCGTTGCAGACCTCGTTACAGACCCAACCCCCTAACCCGGCCCAGCGACCCCGCTTTTGGCCGCAGCTTGGCTTGCGTTGAGTAGCTGCAATCAAGCTGGAGCTGCGGAGGCGCGCTTTGCGTCCTGCGCTTTGCTTTGCCTCGTTGTGCTGCGCTACATTGTGCTACTGATACTGCTTGTCAGGAAATGTTAGTCCCGTTACAGACCTGCGTAACAAGGACCTCCGTTACAGACGTCCGTAACAAGTTTCGTGGCGCGTCGCGCGTTACAGACCCCTAAAAAAAATCATGGCCATATATATATATATATATTTTTCCAGGGGGCTTTAGCAAATGGAAGGAGATGTCTTGGGGACTGAGAAAATTCTAAGCCTTCTTGGTCATGCGCGAAGAGGCTGCGTTTCACATGGCCCTTGTCCAACAGCTTCCAAGTTTCGGCACCTGGACAGCCTCAAATCTCAGGGGTCCAAAGCGAATCGACCTTTTGACCTTTTGACCTCTCCCTGTTTCAGTGGTTGGATTGGGATGTTCACTGGGGGTACGATTTTGCTTTTGACCCATGGCCATATGTCGTCATGGCGCCAAATGGTGATCACCTTCTATTTCTGGCTCCTTTGGGCACCTGAGCAAACGACGTCAAGTCGTGAGCGGCCATTCTTTTCAGGCTGGCGGAGCCCAGATGGATCCGTGCGGAAGACGCAGGAGGCCGAGAGACGGGATTGAGTTCCTAGCTCCCCCAGTAGTGCCCTTTTACCCTTCTGTGGAGAGGGTTCCCCTGCTAAAATAGACTCAGAAAAAAGGGAACCCTTATTCTAACCTCTCTACTGGAGGTACTAGGTTCTGTTCGGTTGGGAATCAAAGGGTTCCCTACGACCTCCAAATTTGCTAGGCAGGGCATTTTCTCACAGCAGTCAAGCAAGCCGGTCTTGAAACAGTGTAATACATTTCACTATGCTTGAATTATGGGAATCTGACAGTGAGAGGAGTATATAGGTTTGGGAAGTATGAGTTTGGTGAAATCCCACCTTCCGCAAGGGGCACAGCATGCGACCGCCACGTAAGGTAGTCACAGGATGGGACCACTTTGGTATCACAAGGATTCTGTCCCACAAGCGTGTTAGGCCTTTTGATTTCACTTGAGGGTAATCAATTGCATCATCTCGATTGAACAGTGTTTATCTGCAACCGGGTTTCCTATATATATATATATATACATATTATCAAATTCTCACCAGCTCACCGATCGGGGGTAAAAAGAGGCCTAATGATGAAGGTCCCTTACCAGGGTTTCTTTTTTCTTCCAGCCAGGGACTTATTGCAATGAGTTTCGGAGATTCCCATTTTCATTCACGTCTTCTGCAGTAGAGGGCTCTCCCATTTCTGCCAGTGACCTTTGCCAATGCGCGGACCAAAGGACTCAGTCACTCAGTCACTGATGCGCGGCAATCAGAAATATGGGCATGAAATTGAACTAGGGACATCATTGAGGTGGGTTGTACGTCATCCACTTTCCGGCAGGTTCCCGATTGAACTGTGTGGCCGAATGAAACGACTCCCTGTGAACGGGTTTGGATGCACCAGTGTCAATTAGTTTTGTTGGCGGAGTGGATAAGTTGACCGCATGCTTATTCCGAAACGCCCCGCTTTGGTTGCTAAGCAAATCTGTGATCAGATGGCAAAATTGAGTGCTTGTTCCACCCGCTTGCCAGCGCTTGGCTGCAGCTGCAGAGTTCTTCCTGTTCCATTGCCATGTCCCACGCCTAAATGCTGCAGTTTGTCCTTGTGGGGAATAGCAAAAAGAATTGCAACCCCCCACCCACTCCTTCCACCTGTAACCCGCTACAGCGTCCAAGCTCGTTCAGTCGTGTGAGTGTTTGGCCATACGTATCCAACAAATGCTGGATGGTATCATGTTGGAAGGCCTCAGAATGGAATCACATATTATGTTGCTTTCCAGATTTGAGACACCCTCAGCACATGCAGCCTTGCTCGATGGGTTCGAGTGTTTTTGGGGGATTTGAACGCCTGGTTTTAGAGGGTAAATGGGAAACCTTCCTAAAAGAAATATCCACCAATGCAAACCACGCAAGGCGCAACTGAACATTATGCCTCCGTTGTGCCATCCCGGGGCATCACAAAGAAAAAACATATCCTACTAAAAAATGACATTCTTTGGTGGGATATGGCTGGGGGTCAAAACCAATGGTACCATTTTGGGGTAGGTGCACCACCCATTTTGGAGCCTATTTTAGTGGGGATTGGGATGTTCACTGGGTGTACGGGATTTTGACCCATGGCCATATCTTGCCAAAGAATGACATTCTTTGGTGGGAGATGGGCGCGTCTTTTTGGCGGGGAATGGTGCCCCAAAATGGAACAACGGCGGCCCCGCCAAAGACGGAGGCCCCACGCAGTGTCAATACCAGATACCAGTTCAACAAACTCTTGAACATGGCTAGATTATATACATATATATACACACTATATATATATATACACATGTATGTAAAATTAAAATCGCAAACTGTTACATCCTCAAACAATCAACTATTATATGATGTGCATTGTATAATTTTAAAGCAAGTACACTTTGATATCGCAACCGGGCTGAAATGCATCAGCTATTAAACAACTTGCCTGAACAGAACTTATTCGAGCCAAAGCAACTGTTGCAAAGCAAAACATCAACGTTCAATGGGCTGAGCTTTCTAAAGCCTAAACAAAGCTAAGCTAAGCTAAACACCAAGCACGCGAAATGGTTTAAACCATAACAAGTTTTTAGTTACAGTGACAAGAGGACGCTGTACACCAACAATAAACTAAATCATCACGATAGCAAATTGCATCATCACGATAAGAAGCCCTGATGGTGCTCAATTGTTGCTATTTTGTACCACTTTATATACGAGTACAAAAAGCCTCTCCAAGGCTGTACAAGTAGCGGCCGGTCAATAGGCCGTCTACAAGGCCGTCTACAAGCTGCCCTTCCACGCCGGGCCTGTTAGCTCGCAGGCTCGCGGGCCTGGGTCCGTAGAGCCTGCGGGCCCGCGGGCCCGCGCCAGGGCCCGCGCCGGGCCCGTAGAGCCTGCGCCGGGCCTGTGGAGCCCCGCGGGCCCGCGGGCCCGCGCGTGTCCGTGCTGCAACTAGTGACTATTCTCAGGCCGTCTACAAGGCCGTCTACAAGGCCTAGCAGACTGGCGGTTCAAAAAAACAAGCGTGTGTGCTCGCTTTCATGCGAGCTCTCACGTGTTGCCCGGTACTGCCCTCTAAGGGGTCTTTGTGTTGGCAAGCGCTTTGCAGAAGATGTGGGGTCAAAGCTTTTGCATCACGGAGACCAGAACCTGGAGAAGGCAGGCAAGCCCACAGGCAGCCCCATTCCCTGGCACGCCTGTCCGCCTCCCAACATCGTGCACGATGTGTCAGCAAAGCAGGCAGTGGAAGAGGAGGGCAAGGACTGCAAAGGGCTCAAGAGCGTTTTCAAATTGACATGTGAGAGAAGATCACAGGAACAATTACTAATTTAAGCAACATGTCTGTGTGCCGTTGTTGCTTTGCCATATTCAACATGTCAGTTGCCACGAAGGCGGCTCTCCAAGAAGACTTGTCCTGGGCATGTCCAGAGCTCCGTTCTCAAAGGCCGCAGCGAGCATGGCTTGGCGGATGAGCCATGTCGCATGGTTGAGCTGTTCGACAGTAATCGCTTGCACTGAGGCTTTGGGGCTGGACGCATTTCGTTTTGCATCTGCTGTTTCAACCGCGGCTGGCAGCTGCAGCTGGCCGCAGCTGTGAACATGATGACGACCAGAAAGTTCAGCCCACACAGTGTTCGGTTTGTGGCTGCGCTGTGTGACGAACTGACCGGCGCGAATTCGGATGGTGCAACCACGAAGGTATGGCTGGAAGCCAATTTCCAAGAGGAGCTGGGCAATTAATGGGACGTTGCTCGTCGGCCTTTCCAACGACCTGGAGAAGTTCCACAGCTGCTACTGCTGCTCATGTCCTGGGACTCATGCTCCCTTGAGGCGCAGGCTATGTGTCTGGGAGCGGCCAAGCTTCCCCTCAGCTTGGACTTCAAGCGGTCCCCACAGGCATGGGAAGACGTCCCAGGGTCCACTCTGCTGGGCAGACAAGGCGATCGCCGAAGATCTGCTCATCAACCGGAATGCGGACAACATCCTCCCGGTGGATTTTCCCTGCTGAATGGATATGATCAGGCTACGCTGCCAACTGGATACCAAGATATTGACATGTATGAAAGGCTGAAGTGGGGAGGCAGCAAAGAATCCGCGATCAAACTTTCTTTCCATGCTGGGTGGTCCATTCCTAATCACACAAACCGCAGAGTTGCAACAGCAACTGCCAAGACACAGCACTGCAGTAGCAGCCTCAAGCGGCACCAGCAAAACACGGAGAATTGGCGACGGTCCAAGAACTTGCTGGCGCAAGGGCTTTGGTGTCGGAATGCAGCTGACAAGCCAGCCCCACAGACTTACTTCAAGCTGTTGGCAACTCTGGCTTCAATGAGGGCCTGGGCGGCGAGCCGCTGCCTTGCCTCCCACGTCACCCGGGCCTTCTGGGAGCTCTGTCAGCCTAGGCCAGCGGCCATGCCAACCACCACGGCCGCTAGACGCGCCCAGTCTGCCACCGCCGCCGCCACGTGTGCATATCACACTTGTGACATGCGGGGCAGCCAACCTGAAATGGTCCTTGCAGCCAGCTGTGGGTGTTGACTTGTCGTTGAGCTGCAGCAGCTACGCGAACAAGCCTTAGACGAGGACTTGATGCTCGCAGTGCTCGCAAAGTCCGGGGTCTTGCCTGAAGCAGACTGCAACATGTGCATTGACTGCAGCATATACTTCAACCCGGACACTTGCAAGGAAATGAAGAACCACGTCGGATACCACCTGATATCTTGCGAAAGCTCTGCGGATCCTCTGCTAGCTTGAAGGCGCATTTCCGGCAGGTCAGGGAGCAGCTCAAATCCCTGTGCCAATGGATGGAGGGGAAGCGGCGGTGCACACGGACTGTGGTCTGCTATTGCAAGAGTGGCCTCTTGTACAGCCTTGTAGACGGCTCTTGGACGCCGTCTTTTACGGCCTACAAGACGGCTACTTGGAGACGGCGTTGTAGACGGCCTATTCGACGGCCTATTGGACGGGTGTTGGACGGCTACTTCAACCTAGACGGCCTATTGGATGGCCTTCTAGACGGCTACTACAGCCTTGTAGACGGCCTTGTAGACGGCCTTGCAGACGGCTTATTGGACGGCCTATTGGACGGCCTATTTCTGGACGGCGTCTTGTACAGCCTTGTAGGCCTTGTAGACGGCCTTGTAGACGGCCTTGTAAACGGCCTTGTAGACGGCCTTTGTAGACGGCCTATTGGACCAAAGCACAGACCATCCTTAGTGGAAGGGCCTTGGCGATCTTGTCGTGATTGATTGCATTTCAATTCGTGGTTTCAAAAATCTGTGTCGTGGTGTGATCGTTTTTCTTGTCGTGGAGTCTGGAATATGTTGTTGTCGTGGATACAGCCACCCCTCCAGATCCAGCATTGAAAGCTAAGCTAAACACGAAGCTAAGCTACTCACCAAGCACCTTAAAGCCTAAACACAAGTGGGCGCGTCTTTTTTTAAGAGACCACTCAGAATGTTGGCCTTCCTTTTGATTTCCCTTTTGAACCACACAAAAAGGGGGACCCTCAAAAAAAGGCGGCATACCCAAGTATTGACATCGAGCACCAAGGTTTGCAACCGATTCCACAGGTTCTGCCGGCTTGGCAGCTGCTCAGCGTCGTTGAGGCACCAGGCCAGCAGGGGCTTTTTGATGGCTCGATTGGTAGGGAATGACAACAAGTCCGGGTGTTGGGCCGGAAGGGGATTCCCTGCAAGGAAGCCATAGGGGATGGTCAAGAAGGGGCCATTCCTTTCTCATTCCCTGCCGAGAGACCAGCGAGTAATATAAGGGGCGTAATAGTTAGTAGCATCATTTTCTGTAGGCAGGTTCGTAGGTACTTACACGTTTGGATCTGAGTCTTTACCTAAGTTCCTTGAAAAACACATCTGCTGATGTCCCTCTGCTTGCGCCTGGTTGCCTCAGCATGTCGAGTTCAAGAGGGCGAGATACTGGCCACCAGGAAATGACCATGACCGGACATCAACTAAAGTGGGTCTGTCTTTTTGTGAGCGAACCCTTTTCTTTTTCCCGGGGAGGGGGGGTGGGTTAAAGGGAAACCAAAAGGAACGCCAAAGTCTTTTTGCAGGAGTTCAACCTCAAACAGACACCCATTGGGGAACGATCAACTTGGCAAACATGGTGTTTGTCGCCCATCACCTGATAAAATGAATGGTTGTGATTGCACCATAACAAGCAGGTGTAAAGCCAGCTTGGTCCCGTGATGGCGGGAAATAGGGCTCCCTTTTGTGAGATACTGCTGTGCTGATTTCTCATCGGTCAGCATATGTCACTTCACCTATGGACCGTCGTAACATCCTTTGGTGACTTTCACGGAGCTTCGTCACTTTGTTTTGCCCGCTTGAGCTCCATTAAAACCCCCTATGCATAGACGTGTTGCGAAGGCTCTCCTGTTCTCGAATTGCTTTGGGATGTGGACGTTTCCTTTTCACCATTTGGAATGGAATCAGTTTCTGCACTAGTTCAAGGCGCACGCCCTTCAAGATGTTACTGGCCCAAAATACACAGCAGGACGCAAGACTGCAGCCTGTTGGTGGGCCCCCCGGTTGAAGGCCATGAAATGATCGGAGAGCTGTTGGATCGACCGCTGCGGAGGTGGAAAGGAATTGTGGGTAGAGTTGGTTTAAGGCAAGTTGGGGACAACATGCCCAGGTAAGTGTGTGCATATTTGTTCATTCTGTTGGGATTTCGGTGGTTCATTTGGGTTGAACATCCAAGTACTAAAAATGAGATGCTTACTTCCATGTTCTCAACTCCCTCGCAGCCAAAAGAACTGGATGCATGAAAGGTGATCACTTACCAAACGTGGGTTCAGCATCCAAACAGTCTCAGAACCCTTCCAAGAACCAAGGAGACGAATGCCCACAGCCGCAAACCATCCAGCCAGGAGTGCAGGTGGCTGGCTGGTGGTCTGAACCTCGGTCAGATCGCTGAAATATGACAGAAAGATGGACAAACTCCTGGATTAGTTGGTAGGTGGTTTGTGGCATTTCATGGGGTCTCATTCATCCTAGGTGGTGCAGGATTTTGTTCATCCACAGGTCCTCGTTTCGCTAGTTCAATCCTGACTCCTGCCAGAGAGTTGTTCCCTTGAGGTGTTCCGCGGCTGGCAGATGAGGGATCCACCTACTTTGAACAATCCAGCCTTAAATTCCCCTTGCGGGGCTCCAAGCATCATGGTTGTCGGCAGTTTGAACTTGGGCTGGGCAATGTTTAAAGGGGACATACGGACCCCTAGATGGCTTGACATTTCGAGCTTGCTTTGAGAAGTTTCCACTTTTCAGGTCTTTGGAGTTTTGCTTTTGGTATGATCACTCTAGTGGTAAATCAAAACTCGCGTTTGCTCTTTTGTTTGGTTTCGGCCATCCGGGCAGGAAGGGTTGTACCCAGGTCCCTGCTGCGCAATTGAAAGATCTGAATCTTGCCCGGACCATCTGTAAGTGACTTTCCTTTGGAGGGCTTAATCCTGAGGGGAAACTTCCGTGTGCTTAATATGTTTCCCCTTGTTGGTTTTAAAAGGATTTTATCACCTGGAAATATTATTATTTTCCTGGGGCCTCAACAAAATGGAAGGAAATAATTGAAGTCCTGTAGCATGCAGCATGTTTGCGTGATGTGTCGTAGGAACGTGCCAGGTCCGTGGAAGTTGTGATCGAAGCGAGCTGCTTGGTTTGACTGGAGTTGAGGGGTGGGAACATGTTGACTTCTCTCAAGATGGTGACAGCCATGACCGTTTTCCTTTAAAACTATCAGAGAGCAATAGCATGTCTTAAGCACATGGGTTTGTCTCCAAATGAATGCACAGTCCACAAATTGCTCTTGTGTGCCAAGTGCTTGGAAACATGAGCGCATCTATCTTTTACGAGGGCACCCCTCCTAGGTGTTGTTTCTATTTGGGCGAAACTAGAGGGAAGTCATTGGCAACCCCATCCCAACTGAGCGATTCCCTCTGCCTTCAGGGTGTACTCCAGGGCCTTGGACTATGAGTTGAGTGTGCGTGCGTGCGTGCGTGCGTGCGTGCGTGCGTGCGTGCGTGCGTGCGTGCGTGTGTGTGTGTGTTGTGTGTGTGTGTTGTGTGTGTTGTGTGTGTTGTGTGTGTTGTGTGTGTTGTGTGTGTTGTGTGTGTGTTGTGTGTGTTGTGTTGTGTTGTGTTGTGTTGTGTTGTGTTGTGTTGTGTTGTGTTGTGTTGTGTTGTGTTGTGTTGTGTTGTGTTGTGTTGTATGGTGTTGTGTTGTGTTGTGTTGTTGGTGTTGTGTTGTGTTGTGTTGTGTTGTGTTGTGTTGTGTTGTGTTGTGTTGTGTTGTGTGGTGTGGTGTGGTGTGGTGTGGTGTGGTGTGGTGTGGTGTGGTGTGGTGTGGTGTGGTGTGGTGTGGTGTGTGTGTGTGGTGTGTGTGTGTGTGTGGTGTGGGTGTGGGTGTGGGTGTGTGTGGGCGCGCGCGCGCGCGTGTGCGCGTGTGCGCGTGTGTGTGCGCGCGTGTGTGTGTGTGTGTGTGTGTGTGTGTGTGTGTGTGTGTGTGTGTGTGTGTGTGTGTGTGTGTGTGTGTGTGTGTGTGTGTGTGTGTGTGTGTGTGTGTTTGTTTGTTTGTTTGTTTGTTTGTTTGTTTGTTTGGTTTGTAGGATATATGCAAGACGGGTGGTTGCCGTTTGGAGACTCACCCATATGCCTGGCCATCCCAACTGAGCGATTCCCCCCCCCCAACTGAGCAAGGATCGGCAGGGGTTCGGCTTGAAGTGTCCACAGAGGCGCAACGATAACGAGGCGCGGTCGTCCGAGTGGCGGTGGGATTTGGTTCCAGGAAAGCAGCGAGAACGAGCTGGGGTCATCCGTGTGCCGGTGGGATTTGGCTTGGCGGAGGCGGCAAGGATCAGACCATCGAGGTGGATGAGAAGGTGCTGTTTGAGAACTCTGGACTTCCTGGCGTCATCAAAGAGTTGGTCACCTTTGCGCAGGCTGACGATACTTTTCAGCAACCCACTGGGGCTGCAGTCGCTTGGTTATCAGACAGCTGCAATGATTTCGGGCCTTTGTTTTCACCCGTGTGAATTTCATCCAACGCTACTCAACATCACATGGAAGGGCGCGCGCGCGCGAGCAGGCCGCCGTCCGGTCTGAACCACCTTATAGCCCAAAAACGGCAAGAAGCTCCGAGAAAACGTGACAAACCATGGCTTGTTGCAACGATGTAGTTTCGACTGCCGCGTCCTGGATTCGCATTTCTCTTGCTCTGGTCCGATGCTTGCAGCTCAGTGCAAGGCTGCCGCCTAAGAGCTTTTGTTGCTTGCAAAGAAGCAATTGTCCGTGGAGCCCTCAAAGGGCCGTAGCAAAAAGGCATAGTCCACGCAGCAGCAATAGCAGCATTGTCGGTCTGCCTGTGTCGCCCATGAGCTCCTGCCTGCAACCTGCTTGGGCAAGCAGTTCGCTGACAGTCATTCACAAATATTTGTTCGCATCTTGGTGTTTGGGTTCCCCGGCTGTCCTTGTTTTGTTTTGTAGGATGCCACCTTGGGATTCTTTTGAGGAAACATCAGCATCAACACCACCCATTTTAGGGTGACACACACCCTGAAACTGCTACACCCCAAACACCCAGTTTTGGTCAACTTCAGTGTTTTCCAGCAGGGTGTAATTATTTTGCGGGGGGAGGTTTGGGCGCTTTCCCAAATTCATTATGCCTCTGTCTATGCCCGTTCACTGGCCCGTTCACTGGGGTACGTGACAGTCCTTGTTTCATGCTCAGGGCACCCTGATTTCTAACACCATTGTAGGATATTGCAGGGGCATTCTGAGAAATGTTTTTTCCTGTTTCTTAGTATACTCCTTGGACGGTCTCCGAAGATCGGCTGAATGGAATGCAACCACTTTTGTCAGCTGGGACTTGAACGGATGGATCCCAGCGTGCAGACTGGGGAACAATGATAGGGTCTGCCCTCCCAGCAACCTGGAAGTGCACAGACTCCTTGGTGGCAGTATGGATTGTTGTCGCCAGAGCCTTTGCTTTATGATGCCCTTACATCTCACCTTCCGAGATTCTGGACGTTGAGCTTGGAAATAGTTTGGTTGGCAAGAAGGCAACCATGGCTATAACCGAAGTGGCTCGAACATCCGCGAATCTGAGGCTCCGGGGAGGACACAGCGCGGCGCCTAGGGAAACAGACCTAAGATGCCTGAGGTACTGTTTGGCAGGTTTCATCTGCTCGAGAGGCCCCAAAAGTTTTTGCTGGCCAGTCAACTCAGGTAAGAAAGTGCCTAGGACATTCACACAAAGAAGCCGGGGGTTATGGGAGCTCTTACCGTACGCAAGGGGGCCGGGAAGTTCAAGGAGAGACAAACGAATCATGAGAAATTGATGTTGCAAGGGTGGGCAAATTTAGGGGCCTTTTTGGTATCCCGAAAAAAAAAGACGGCACCTTGGGCAGCAACAAGGTCCAATATCATGGGATGTTTTTGACAACCTCCCATAACATGCTCAACCCCAAAGCGGGCTCCATGTTTCTACAAGGATCACTGGGCAACGAGGGACAGAAGTCCAGCCAATGAGCGAAGTTCAGCACTTCTTTTGCCGCACAGGTGGTACGTTCTCTGACTGACTCGCATCAGCGATGAGATTGGGGTGTGTCCCAAGATGGAAGAAACTAGAATTCGCAGCGGCGTGTCCTTTCTATGTTCCTGTTTAAAATCATCAATCGAGATGATTATCCGTGATTCCTGATCATCGAAAACACCCACATTCATCTTTGTGCCATCTATCAACCACCTTTTGGGTCATGGCACACACAGAATCCCTCAATTCTGGGATTGTCACTTCTAGATTTGAAAGTCTTGGGCAGGATCATTACTTGCTGATGCTGACTTTTTGAAAAGCACCTGTAGCAGGCAACTCTCCAATGCCAATGTGATCCTTGCAAACAAATCTAGAGTTGTCAAGCAATCCGTCAGGCTCACTGCAATGAATTGCCCCGACTTGGAAGATGGGTAGTGGCTACCACGCTATTGCCTAGAGCCGACCTTGATTCAGTGTGTGTCTTCAGGCAGTCAGCAGGCAGCATTGAATGTCTTCTGAGGAGCAGAGTTGCGCAAAGTCTATTGTAACCACGCACCGTTGGCCCCCTTCCCCATAAGGAGGTGGTTTCAATAGTCCTTTGAAATGGTTCGGTTGAACCAAGGGCTTGCACCAAACCTGGAGTTTCGGCGGGACCGAATGTAGGAGCAATCGGACGGGGCTGGACTTGGGTTTTTCGGTCGGAATTTGACACCAAGCATGTATTTGTTTTGGTGTGCCTGCTGAACGATGGGGGTAGAAAGGGAATTCGACAGGACACCAATCTTGAGGGAGATGGCGCACTGGCCCCGGCTGCAAGGTGCTTTCCAGGAGGTTCTATGTCTACGAGACCAAGATCGAGCTGGCGGTGATCCAGGCACGCAATGAAGCAAACGGGAGAGTTTGTTCCGGGGGGTTTGTGGGGGCAGGGGGAGCGGCAACTCCTGGAGTCCAAAAAATGCTCCGCATGGATAGATGGGTCCAAAAGTGGCCCAAGAATGGTGGAGTTCTTGGACTCCTTTGTGTGTTGAGGAAGGGGAAAGCCTGAGGTAGAGTGCCATTCGCTTGCACATAGCATGAATGACTCGGCAACCGAAGCCATCGATGCGCGACACAGCAAAAGGCCTGCGAGCCTTGCCTCTGCTTGCACTGCTTTGCCCCTTAACTGGGAACCCCTTTTGGTTTTGCTTTTCGGACCTGCGGTCCCACATTGGTAGCGGAGCTTGAGGGTTCCCCCCCCTTGCTCCCGCTTTTGGGGTGTTTGGACGTCTTTAAGTCCATAGGCTGCTCTGCGGTGGCCAATGGCCCGACGCGCCCGCGGAAGCAATGGGGAGGAGCCTGCACGGCCGGTGGACGTTCCGGCCGGCGACGCAGATGATGATGACCTGGATGGGGTGGTCATCCCGGACGAGGTGGTGAGCGAGAATGTTCACGATGAGCCGGATGGGCTGCCGGTGGAGGAACCGGCAGAGGGAGATGATCCCTGGATGAGGCCAGGGGAAGATCCATGGGGAGCGAGGCCCACTTCGGCCGCCTCGGCACCGGCATCCACTGCCAGGCCGGCGGTGAAAGCAAGGACAGCCCCACCGAGATCTGTTGGGATGGAGGCGGACTACTGGGTGGTGACCAACACGCGGGTGGTCAGGGTGCATGTTGTGCCTCGGCTTGAGCGCTTCAGGCCGACCGACCTCTTTGAGTGCCCAATTCCCTTGAGCAAGATGTCACCTTGGAGGCGAACCAGGATGAACTTTGTGGGGGAAGCGGAGAGGGACGGAGGTACGACGCTGGTGAGCGACCACTGGATGAACCGTCCAAGGGATCCTCCAGAAGCGGCTGAATGGGTGGGCAACACTACGTTTTTTCGAATGGATATTGTTCAGCCCGAGTATCACACGGAGCCCCAGCGAGACCCGAATGATGATCAATTTGATCCTGACCCGCACACTGAGGTACCACCATCGTTCAATGCCTTCGGCAGTGGCGGCACTGGTAAAGGGCGTGGCTCTGGCAAAGGCGGGGGCCGGTCATCCCCGGCTAGCGCCGGACGGAACACCAAGAAGCCGTCCCGTGCTGCTGGAGGTGGTCCTCCTGATGATGACCCAGATGATGATCCGGACGATGACGGTCAAGGAGGGCACGATCAGGGACGTCATGGAGGCAATGGAAGACGACCTCGTGACCAACCTGGACATCAACAGGACGATGAGGTGGGGTCACTGCAGACTCCGACTGAGGACTCCTCCATCAGGTCGGAGGAGCTGCAACAGCTGCTGGCCCGCAGCTGGAAAGGCACAGATCGCCCAAGGTCTTCATTGGGTTCGGTGCGCATGGAAGATTTCAGTGGCGATCGTGGGAAGTACCGCAACTGGCGCAGAGCGGTGCTCGCTCAACAGCAGCTCTACCGCCTGGAGAGCGCCGAGCTGGCGATGATGATTTACTTGAGCTGCAAGGGAGACGCCAGGGAGGTGCTCGACCAGATCACCATTGAGGAGATGGTGGCAGCTGGAGGCCTTGCGAAGTTGTGGCAGCTGCTCAACGAGGCCTACGGCGAGAGCTCGGACGAGTACTTCGAGCGGATCGAGGCGGAGTTCAACCAGTATCGGAGACAGCCTGGCCAGAGCATCGCGTCCTACCTTGGCCAGATCAAGAAGCTCAAGGCTCAGTACCTGAGGGAAGATGAAGGGACAATCCTTTCTGACCGAGCATGGGCGCAACGCTTGTTGGTGCGCGCCTCGCTGAGCAGGAGAGAACGGCTGGATGTCTTCTACTCGGCTGGGGGTGCCTATAACGCCAAGATGATCGAGAGCGCCTTGAGGCACCGTGCAAGCCGAGTGCACGAGGACGAGCGCCGGACTCCGGCCTTGGGATCAGCCTTCAGGAAGTTCCCCTTTGCGAGGCCGTCGTCTTCAAGATCGACCTCAGCCTCTACCCGAGCATCCACGGCGCCCTCAGTGGCCAGTTCGTTTCGCTCAAAGGGAGCGGGCAAGGGGCATCATCGAGTTCATCTGGCTGATGATGGCCCTGAAGATGAGGACATGGAGGACCTGGAGGGCGACGAAGAGGCCTATGAGACCTATTTGCAAGGCCTGGAAGAAGAGCCTGAAGACCTGGAGGACATCCCGGAAGAGACGGAGGACCCGGAGTTGGACGGTGCCCAGTACGACTCCGAAGATGAGGTCACTGCGGATCAGCTCAGGGAAGCCTGGGCAGCGGGATGGAAGGCAAAGAATCAGATGGCCGAGAAGAAGAAGTCCCGAAACTTCAGGAATGGCTCTGATCAGCGGCCAAGGGCAGCTCCGGGCCGCAAGACGGACATGACAGCCAAGAAGTTGGCGACGACCTGCAGCTCGTGCGGGCAGAAAGGTCACTGGAGGGGCGATTTGGTGTGCCCCAAGGTCAAGAGCGGCCAGGACAAACCCTTCCAGCCGAAGAACAGGGCAGAGCAGGGTGTCCACTTGGTGCAGTCGATTAAGGACATCCCGGTCCTCTCCGATGGCAAGAACCTGGTCGCAAAGGAAGTGAACTTCACCTTCATGGCCGCAAGAACCCCAAAGCCAAAGGAGCCACCGGCGAAGAAGAGGGCCGCCACGCACTGCTTTCACTGCGGGGAACAGGTTCAAGAGATCCACAAGTTCTGTCCTTTCTGTGGAACCTCTCAGGCCGCGGTGGACATGCGAGACGTCGGTGACGACCCGAAGCGTGGTTGGAGCCTGGTTGACTATGAGAGTGAAAGTGATCAGGATCCACCGCGCGGTGAGGGGTACAAGATACCGCTGGAGGCAGCGAAGGCAGCCGTGAGAGAAAGCCAGCGGACGAGCAGCAAGGGCACTGGGAAGTTGGTCTACATGCCGGCCCAGGCTATTAGCGCAGCGGTGCCCTACATGAGCAGGGAGGAGAAGCGCGACCTCATGGCAAAGCTGGTGGAGGAGGAAGATGACAGGGCGGGAGATATCCTTGCCCGCCATCAAAACTGGAGTGAGAGTGTGACAGGTGCTGCGGGCTCTCAAGATCCGGTTCCACCATCAGGGGAGCTCCCGGCCGCCGTCAAGAAGAAGAGACTTGAGGTCTTTCGGGAGCAGCTCTACAACGAACAGGTCCAAGGAGGTCGGTTTCAGCCCTCCGAGATGAGCCCGACTCCGAGCCCAGTCCAGAAGAAGTGTGGCCATCCCTTCCACAAGCTACGATGGACTGCCAATGGCTCAGGTCACTATGCACGGTGTGGAGTTTGTGACCTCAAGAGCGTGGTGTACTGGTCATCCCGGCCTACGGTCCTGGTGGCCGGGAATGTGGATGAGAAGCACCAGGTGCTCACCATGGACTACCTCCCGAAGACCGTGCTTGCCATTGCCGACAGCGGTTGCCGGACTTCTGTCGGTGGGATACACTGGCATTCCAGATTCCAGCAGGAGTTGATCAAGCTGGGTTTGGAGTGGGAGGTCATCGCGGAGGAGGAGTATTTCAAGTTTGGAGCAGGAGCACCGGAGAAGTCGGTCAGGGGGTATCTTTACCCCGTCGGAGTGCATGGGCGCGAAAGCTTTCTGAGGATGTCAGAGGTGTCCGGATCAGCAGCGGATTGCCCAGGGCTAGTGAGCCCCTCTGAACTTGCCAGATGGGACGTCCGGTTCAACTTCAAGGAGCGGACGGTTCAGGCGATGGGCGTGACTAAGAAGATGCTGTTGACGGATACGCGGCATCCGGGTTTGGACCTGCTGCAGTTCCCGAACGTCCTGATGGGCACAAAGGACAGAGAACTAGCCGAGCTAAGGCAGCAGCTGGTGAACGCTCCTCAGACCTATGCATTTGTGACAGCAGCCGGAGAAGAAGAAGATCTGGGCACGGGAGATGAGAGCTCCGGCAACACCAGCGAGACGGAATCGGAGGAGCACGAGCTCAGGAAGCTCCTCTCGGACATGGAAAGCCTGGAGGTGCCGACGCGGGACTACATCCAGGTTTCGGAGAGCGAGGATGATTCCTACAAGGGCGCCTTCGATGGGGGCGAGTCGACAACCTCGCATGAGCTCGGTGTGGAATGGCCGGACTCGGACTCTTCGACAGAGGTGGAGGAGCGCAGTTACGATGAAGGCGAGGCCTACAAGGGTCCGGTCAAGGCCTTCACCAAGGGCCAAAAGAGAAAAGTCAGGAGCGGAATCCGCCAGCTCAAGGAGATTCACACCCTGGACAAGGTGAGGGGCAACCTCAAGCGATCGGAGCCCGTCACCTACAAGCCGAGGGTGCCTAAGAGGCCCTACAAGGTCCTGGAGATCTTCACCTGGACCCTTACGGTTACGATGCTGGCGGCCCAGTCGGGTTGGATTGGGTTGGAGCCAATCACACTGCCACACTGGGATCTGCGATTGCCACAGGAACGCAAGGCCGCACTCAACTATGTTCGGGCGGCCGACCCTGATCTCACCGTCATTGCTTGGCCATGCACTGTTTGGTCGCAGTTGCAGGGCCTCAACGTCAAGACGGTGGAGCACGCCGAGGCGCTGGCTGATCGGCAGATGATGGATCGGGACGATTTTCTCAGCTTTGTCCATGACGTGGCCAAGGATCGGCGAGCGTGTGGCAAGGCTGTGGTCGGTGAGAACCCGCTCACCTCAAGGGCCTGGAAGGAGCCGCTCATCAGGGAGGCTTTCTTGGGCCCGGATTGCGACGAGGTGCGCGTGGACATGTGTGCCTACGGTTTGAGGCGCCCAGACACTAAGGAGTCCCTGATGAAGCCCACCAAGCTGATCGGCACGAAGGAGATCGTGAGGGCATGCGAGAAGAGATGCAGCTGTGAACGGCTGCACGCTCTGACGATGGGCGGCATGAAGCACGAGGGCAAGAGTTGGTCAGTGGCGGAGTTTGCGGGCGGCTACACTAAGGCGTTCGCAAGGAGGCTGTTGAGGGCAGCAGAGAAGTGGCTGGATGAGGGGCGATCTTCAAACCTCGCCTATGCCATGGACACGCTGCCGGAGGAGATTCTCACTGCTCCAGATGAAGAAGTTCAGTTGGAGAAGCCAGCGGAAGAAACACCAGAAGAAGAGCCCGAGGAGAAGTACCCCAAGGCGGTGGTGGAAGCGGTTCAGAAGGCCCACAGGAGGCTGGGGCATCCAAGCAAAGATGCTATGGTCCGGATGCTCAAGCTGGGTGGAGCCTCTGGTGAGACCCTGGCCTTCGCCAAGGAGTATGTCTGCCCGGTGTGTCAAAGCAGAGCGCCACCCGGAAGACCGCTGCAGCAAACACCTGCTCTGAGGCCTGGCGGTTTCGGGGTAGAAGTTCATGTGGATCTGAAGTACATGAAGGACGTAGCCGGTGCTACATGGGTAGCCCTGTCTATGGTGGACGCTGGTACGAACTACCACATGGCGACCCTTGTCCGTACTCGCAAGCCATCCTATGTGAGCCGGAAGTTCATTAAGCACTGGGTGGCTCACTTTGGGAGGCCGACGAGGATTGTCATGGACCAGGGTGGCGAGTTTGAAAGGGAGTGGGTACTGATGCTGGAGCAGTTCGGCATCCACTCCAAGACTACAGGCGCGCACGCAGGATGGCAGCACGCCTTTGCAGAGAGGCACGGCGCTTTGATGGGTGAGATATGGCACGCACTCATCTTGGAGCAGCAGGCCAAGGACAAGGTGGACATGGCGGTCACTTTGGCGTGTGCGATGGAGGCCAAGAATGAGATGGTGTCCCGGAGGGGCTACTCGGCCAACATGATGGTCTTCGGCCGGAACGTGACCTATCCGGAGTTTCTGGCTGATGAGGAGTTTGAGCCGGTGACTATGGCTCAGGCGTTGGATGAAGACAGTGAGATGGCCCGCAGGATGAGACTGCGGAACAAGGCAAGAGCAGTTTTGCTCAGAGAAGACGTTCAGGACAAGCTACGGAAGGCATTGATGAGAAGGCAACCGGAAGACAGGGTGTACATCCCCGGCCAGGTGGTATACTTCTGGATCCCGCAGATCGGTAAGCCTAGGTATCGCGGGGATGCTGGACGGTGGAGAGGTCCGGCGGTGGTGATTGCTCAAGAAGGACCACAGAGGTACTATGTCAGTTGGCGGGGGAGATGCTTGTTGCTGGCAGCACCCAATCTTCGGCCAGCCACCTCGGAGGAGTCGGCAGCCGTGGATATGGTCAAGGAAGAGTTGGAGACGATCGGTAGCAGCCTGGGTCCTGACGGTGAAGAACAAGAGGAGAAAGGAGGTTATGAAGACTACACTGGTCTGGAGCCTCCCCCACAGCAAGGAGAAGTTGTCCACATGCCAGGTTCCGGAGTTGCTCGAGGCAGACCTGAGGAGGATGCCAGAAGAATGATGAGAGGCATGAGGACAGTTAGAAAGTTGATGAAGACGCCAGTTCGTGTCAGAAAGGCAGTGCGAAAAAGAGGGAGCAGAAGGCCGGCAGATCCATCACGGGCGGAGGAGTTTCCCCGGAGTGGTGAAGCCGGTCCGAGCTCTCAGCCTCAGCCGGTGCCGAGACCGGCGCCAGAGAAGGATGATGAGGAAGACGCGGAGTTCTGGCGGGAGTTGTTTGATTCCTCGGAAGATTGGGAAGCGGCACAGCAGAAGAGAAGAAGGTTGCTGGATGACGTCCCGGTCAGCATCAAGAGGAAGAGGGAGGCCGATGCGGGCGAGCTCGACCCGGAGGAAGTCACCAAGAAGTTTAAGGGCGAGTTCTACACCGCTGTGATGATTGCGGCGGCGGGGCAAGATCTATGCCCGGATGGTCAGCCGTCTAGGCGAGCCAATGAGTGGTTGAGCCGAGCGGAGGTGAAATCCCTCACCAAACTTCTGGGCTTGCCGGTGTCATCGGCAAGGCTGCATCTAGGTCCGAGGAAGAGGATGCAGAAGCCCGGAAACAAGAAGGGAGCCAAGTCCCGAGTGAGTGTTCTCCTTGGAAGAGAGCCTGGCGTGGCGCTGCTGGTGTATGAAACAGCGCAGGAAGTGGCGCAGCACCCAAGGAGGAGATCGCCATTCGAATGGAGAGGACTGACTCTCTTCCTGGAAAGCAAGGGAAAGCAGAAGGAGCCGCAGGGTGCCTACGTCGCCATGGGGCCCCACGTCTACGAGGCCAAGTGGCCGGAAGCCAAGCAAAGGATGTGGGAGGGCTTTGTCAGAGAGGAGGCAAGGTCCCGGCGGGCCTGCGAGATCTTCCTTCTGCGCATGAAGGCCAACGGGAAGGAGCTGGACCCGAAGTTCTTCGATGAGAAGGAGAAGGCAAGCTTCGGGGAGTCAGATCGAGCCGAATGGCAATCATGGATCGACAACAAGGTGGTGGAGCTGGTTCCGCCGGACAAGGCACGTTTGGTGCCAAAGCAGCTCATCTTCAGAGCACCATTGCGGTGGGTCAGAACCAACAAGGCCAAGGAGGTGGGCATGATGGCGAAGCTCGTGGCGAAGTCGAGGATCGTAATCCCGGGTCATTTGGACCCAGGTCTGGGTGAGTTCAGGACAGACAGCCCAACTACAACACCGGCGGCTGTGAGGATCCTGAAAACGCTGGCGGTGTCCCGGAGGTGGAAAGTTTACGTCTTCGATGTGAGCACGGCGTTTCTGTCCGGGAAGGCAACGGAAAGGGAGGTCTACATCAGAGGGCCAGAAGATGGACTTCCTGCCACCACCAAGACGGTCAAGATCCAGCCCTACGCACTGATGAGGGTACTCAAATCGGCCTATGGTTTGGCCGAGGCACCGCGCCTATGGTATCTTCAGGCAGCGCAGTACATGGTGGAGTGTGGCATGGAGGAGCTGGAGATTTGCAGGGCGACCTTTGTGAAGGCAGCACGGGGCACCACCAAGGCCCTGTGCACACTGCACGTGGATGATGGTCTACTGGCCGGTCAGGAAGGCTGCCCGGTGTTTAAGGAGGTCCTGGCCAAGGTGAACCAGAAGTTCAACATAAAGGAGTGGAAGGTCTTAGGCCCCGATCCGGTGCAGTACCTGGGCAGCCAGGTCACTTACCACAGTGGCACGATTGTGGACTCCATGAAGGAGTACATCTTGAAGATCAAGCCCATGAAGATGATCAAGGCGGAGCCTACTGAGCTTTTAGGCAAGGTGGAGCTCAAGGCCTACCGCAGTGTGGTGATGCAGATGAGGTGGCCGTGTCAGCATTGTTTGCCCGAGAAGCTCTTCGAGGTGAGCCAGTTGGCTCAAAAGGTCTCCGCGGCGAACTGGGGCCACGTGGGACAGGCCAACAAGTTGTTGCAGGAGATTAGGAAGCTGGCTACCACAGGTCAGGCGGAGTTGCGGTACCGCCCGATCGGTGGAGAGCCGATGATGCTTTCCTTCTTCGACGCCTCCTTGGGCAAGAGTGAGGTGATGAGGGCTCAGCAGGGCCAGGTGCATTTGGTGGCGTCAAAGGAGGTGCTTCACCGTGAAGGAGTGGCCAACATCCTGGGCTATCGCAGCGGCAAGATCGCCCGGGTGGTGAGGTCAAGCCTGGCAGCAGAGGGTCACTCTATGAGCACAGCGATGGATGAGCAGCTCTATCTGCGGTTGCTCATGGAGATGATGGCCAAAGGGCCCCGGCCTGTAGGCAAGGACTGGAAGGAGTCCTTGTCCTGTCCGGGGGCGGTGGTGACGGATGCCAAGGCGTTGTATGATCACGTCACGAAGACCGGTCATATGACGGCCGAGCGACAGACGATGCTGGACATCCTGAGTGCCAAGGAGTTGATCCAGCAGCAGCTTTGCCAGATCTTCTGGGTCCCTACATTCCGCCAGCTGGCGGATGGCTTGACGAAAGCTATGGCAGATGAACTCTTCACGGAGTTCCGCAAGAGGGGGACGATCAGCCTGAAGGAGACTCCGGAGGATGCAAAGCGAGAGCAAGCACGCGCTGATCTTCGCAGAGGTCAGCGTGAGAGGCGGAAAGAGCGAATGAAGCATCTCACCTCAGCACCCTCTTTTCCCGATGTGTTGAGGAAGGGGAAAGCCTGAGGTAGAGTGCCATTCGCTTGCACATAGCATGAATGACTCGGCAACCGAAGCCATCGATGCGCGACACAGCAAAAGGCCTGCGAGCCTTGCCTCTGCTTGCACTGCTTTGCCCCTTAACTGGGAACCCCTTTTGGCTTTGCTTTTCGGACCTGCGGTCCCACACTTTGTTGCTCTTCAAGCACTTTCCAAGGGGGGAATCAGAAACAGACCCGACCTCCCCTGGTTCTTGTAGAGGGTAACTGGGAGTAGCCCCCCCCCAACATCCAAAGCGCTGGTCTCCAATCTCCGATTAGAGGGAGAGGGCCCTCTTTTCCCGGTTACTGTGGATGGCCAAAATGCCTTTGGCACCAGGGATGAAGGCCTATGAACACTAGGTCCCCCAGTAGTGCCCTTTCTCAACCCTTTTTTGGTTGGGAGGGTTCCCCTACTAAAATAGACTACAGAAAGAAGTTGGTACCCTTATTCTAACCTTTTGCTGGAGGACCTAGCCTTGGCACCAGGGATGAAGGGGCTCTATTCCCCGTTGCTGTGGATGGCCAAAATCCCTTTGGCACCAAGAGTCTGGTCCTCCCCCTGGAGAGGTATCCCCCCTTGCAAGGGATGAAGCCCAGCAGGTTTCCAAGTGCAAACCAACACATCGGTTTCCAAGTGGTGCGAATTGGATTTCGCAACCATCCACTATGAATATTTGATATTGATCCCGAAGGCAGCCCAGCAGCTTTGCGACGCGTTTCGAGCATCCAGGAACTCTTCAGCGCCGGGCTCTCAGCGCGAGGACTCGGCTTGTGGCTCCTTCGGGGAGGAGGAGCTATGGCTGGGGTTGGCCGGGTGGCTGTGGCTGTGGGGGTGCGTGGTTGGGATAATGTGCTGATGCAATTGCAATTTCACAAGAGCATCCTGGTGAGTCCTTAAACACCCACCAAAGCAGAGAAGACACCCTTACCACCCGAAGCCAAAGGAGAGAAGACCTATGGATGCGCTTCCAAGAATTGGGCACCAAACCAAAACGACTGCATTCTCAGCGATGTGCTTTGTCAGACCCCATGTTTGGATTGGATATTTTTCGGGTGCCGCCTGAGGATGTTCTAACGCCAGACCCCCAAGGCTCTGAGCCATGAGCCTCAGGTGATGCCCAGCTGATGGATTCGTGGGAGGCTCAGATGTTCCGGTCACCTGTTTTTAGTACGCAGGTGGGTGGGCCCTTCAATTGTTGGAAGGTATTTTGAAGGTACTCCGTTTTGGTTTTCAATGGGAGATCACAAGACACCACCAGTTCTAAATACGGTCCGATTTTGGCGCACGAGGTGTCTTTGAGTTGAACCGTGCATCGTGACCAAGCGCGCGCCCTTGCGACTGGAGGCGCGGGAATGAACCTAAACGAGAAGCCCTTCTTTTTGTTTGCAGATGAGAGCTAGGGGGCAAAGTATGGCCCGGTGTTGAACCCTAGTGCCGCCTTTTGCCGCCTTTCAAACGATATCCCAAATGGAGCTTGTAAGTTTGACAACGATGCAGCTTCAAAAGGATCTGCGTTTGATCAGCTTGATTGCGTGTAGCTGCTGCATGGTAAATTGTATCATTCCCACGTCCTTAAGACCACAAGCAGGACTTCGATGTGTCCAAAATAGCCAACATGACGGCTGATGTGTGGCTGCGGAACTACGTAACTAGGGTTTGCCTTTTGACCTCACCAGGAAGTTGCTCATCGAGCTCAAGTTTTCTTTGCAGGCTTCCATTTGCTTAAGAATATGTTTTTATTTTCCCCTGTTGGTTTTAAAGGGAATCTATCACTAATGGAAATATATTTTTCCAGGGGGCTTAAGCAAATGGAAGTGTATTTTTTGGAGACAATGATCATTTGCTTCTCCCGAACCCATGGGGCATTCGACAGGTCCGTCCGGCACTAGCGACTCAGCGACTTGTCGACACGTCGACCACTACGAGGCTGTGGGCCGCTGTCTTTAATCTTCACATGTCGCAGTTGCCCGGTGGCACCCTTGGAAATGTGGTCCCTTAAAAAAAAAGCAGCAACAAACGGGGCCCTGCCCCCGCCCTCTAACTCTCTCTCTCTCTCTCTCTCTCTCTCTCTCTCTCTCTCTCTCTCTTTGGTGCTTTGGTCTTATGACTCTTATCGCGCGAGACCTGAGGGTCACCGCGTTGTGTGGCACCGAACACGACCGTGTGTGACCGAACAACATATCCGCCAACAGTGGATGATGCAAACTTGGATGGCTCATTAAAAAGGTCTTCCAGTATTCAAAATTATTTCGCAACGATTCTTTCTTGGAGACAGGGTCCATTTGGCGTTTTCAGGTCATCCAGAATCCCAGATATTGGAGCCCTAAGGTGCGAGACCTGTGCGTTAGAACACCTTGCACAGCAAAGCTTCCACCAGACCCCTGGGCCGTTCTCTGAAGGCGAAACTCCAGGGATTTGCGTTCAAGAAGTCACCAGGAAGGTATTTATGATTGTTCTCCAGAGTTTGTTGGTTTGCCAATGTGATACGCTGGGACCATATGCATGTTTGCATGTTTGCTTTATTGTCTGTGTTGTTTGTGATGCATGTGTGTGTGTGTTTTTTGTGTCTGTGTGTCTGTGTGTCTGTGTGTCTGTGTGTGTCTGTGTGTCTATGTGTCTATGTGGCTATGTGTCTATGTGTCTGTGTGTCTGCCTGTGTGTGTCTATGTGTCTATGTGTCAATGTGTCTGTGTGTGTCTGTGTGTGTGTCTGTGTGTCTCTGTGTGTCTGTGTGTCTCTGTGTGTCTCTGTGTGTCTCTGTGTGTCTCTGTGTGTCTCTGTGTGTCTCTGTGTGTCTCTGTGTGTCTCTGTGTGTCTCTGTGTGTGTCTGTGTGTGTCTCTGTGTCTCTGTGTCTCTGTGTCTCTGTGGCTCTGTGTGTCTATGTGTCTGTGTGTCTGTGTGTCTGTGTGTCTGTGTGACTGTGTGACTGTGTGACTGTGTGTCTGTGTGTCTGTGTGTCTGTGTGTCTGTGTGTCTGTGTGTCTGTGTGTCTGTGTGTCTGTGTCTCTGTGTGTCTGTGTGTCTGTGTGTCTGTGTCTCCGTTCGTCGGTGTGTCTGCGTGTCTTTGTGTCTGTGTGTCTGTGTGTTTGTGTGTCTGTGTGTCTGTGTGTTTGTGTGTATCTGTGTGTGTGCGTGTGTGTGTGTGTAGGTGTTTGTGTGTGTGTGGGTGCGTGTGTGTGTGCCCTGTGTGTGTGTGTCTGTGTGTCTGTGTGTCTGTGTGTCTGTGTGTCTGTGTGTCTGTGTGTCTGTGTGTCTGTGTGTCTGTGTGTCTGTGTGTCTGTGTGTCTGTGTGTCTGTGTGTCTGTGTGTCTGTGTCTGTGTGTCTGTGTTGTGTCTGTGTGTCGGTGTGTCTGTGTGTCTGTGTGTCTGTGTGTCTGTGTGTCGGTGTGTCTGTGTGTCTGTGTGTCTGTGCGTGTGTGCGTGTGCGTGTGCGTGTGCGCGCACGCGTGTGTGTGTGTGATGTGTGTGTGTCTGTGTCTGTGTGTCTGTGTGTCTGTGCGTCTGTGTGTCTGTGTGACTGTGTGTCTGTGTGTCTGTTTGACTGTGTGACTGTGTGTGTGTGTGTGCGTGTGTGTGTGTGTGTGTCTCCGTTCGTCGGTGTGTCTGCGTGTCTGTGTGTCTGTGTGTCTGTGTGTTTGTGTGTCTGTGTGTCTGCGTGTTTGTGTGTATCTGTGTGTGTGCGTGTGTGTGTGTGTGTGTGTAGGTGTTTGTGTGTGTGTGGGTGCGTGTGTGTGTGTGCCCGTGTGTGTGTGTGTGTCTGTGTGCGTGTGCGTGTGCGTGTGCGTTTGCGTGTGCGTGTGCGTGTGCATGCGTGTGTTCGTGTGTTCGTGTGCCTGTGCCTGTGCCTGTGCCTGTGCCGGGTGCGTGTGCGTGTTGTGTTGTGTTGTGTTGTGCTGTGCTCTGTTGTGTTGCGTTGCGTTATGTTTTGTTGTGTTGCGTTGTGTTTGTATGTTTCGTTGTATGTTTGTGCTTGCGTGGTTGTGCAGGTGCTTGCGTGTTTGCGTGTTTGTGTTTGTGTTGTTTCTTGTTTCTTTGTTTATTTTCCGCGCACTGGCCTTGCATGTCCGCCACCCGGGCTGCATGGATGGATGGAAGGATGGATGGAGCAATGGCGGGATGGAGCGATGGAGGGATGGTGGACGGGTATGGATGGATGATGGATGGACAGGGAGAGATGGATAGATGGATTGCTGGATGGACGGAGGGATGGATGGATGGAGTGATGGATGGGTGGGTGGGTGGGATGGAATGATAGATGAGATGGGGTGGGAGAGCGTGCTGGCCAACGGACACACAGACACACAGTCACACAGACACACAGTCACACAGACACACAGTCACACAGTCACACAGACACACAGACACACAGACACACAGACACATAGACACGCACACAGACACACACACACACACAGACACACACACACACACAGAAACACAGAAACACAGAAACACACAAACACACACAAACACACACACACACACACAAGCACACAAACGCGCAAACGCACAAACGCACAAACGCACAAACACACAAACCCACAAACACACAAACACGCAACCACGCAAACACGCACACACACACAACACACACAAACACACAAACACACAAACACGCACACACACACACACAAACACACAAACACACAAACACACAAACACGCACACAAACACACAACACACAAACACACAAACACACAAACACACAAACACACAAACACACAAACACACAAACACACAAACACACAAACACACAAACACACAAACACACACACACACACACAGACACACAGACACACACACACAGACACGCACACACACAGACACACAGACACACACACACACAGACACACAGACACACACACAAGCGCACAAACGCACAAACGCACAAACGCACAAACGCACAAACGCACAAACGCACAACCGCACAATCGCACAAACGCACAAACGCACAAACGCACAAACGCACAAACGCACAAACGCACAAACACACAAACACACAAACACACAAACACACAAACACACAACCACACAGACACACAAGCACACAAGCACACAAGTTGACAAGCACACACACACACAGAAACCCACACCCACACCCACACCGCACACGCATCCGCGCCCGCACCCGCACTCGCGCCCGCGCCCGCCCGCCCGCAAGCACGCCCGCACGCACGCACGCACGCACACCATGACACACAGACAAACACACAGAGACAAACACCCACACACAAACAGACACACACACACACACACACCCGCGCACACACGGCGCGGCGCGGCGCGGCGCGGCACGACACGGGGCGGCGCGGCACGGCACTGCACTGCTCCGTGCCGCACGGCGCGGCGCGGCGCGGCGCAGCACGGCGCGGCACGGCACGCGCCCGCACGGCTCCACACGGCGCGGCTCGGCACCGCACCGCCCCGCCCCGCACAGCACTGCGCCGCGACGCGCCGCACCGCGCCGCGCCACGCCGCGGCGCGACCGCCCCGCCCCGCACCGCACCGCGCGCGCACCGTGCAACCGCGTGCCGCTCACCACACAACGCGCACCACACACCACACACCAACCACCACGCGCCACACACCACACACCACACACCACCCCCGACCACCTACCCACCGACCCCGCCGCGCCCGGACGCGCGAACGCGCACGCGCGCGCCATCATGAATGGCTTTGGCGAGAATGGGCTCAAACGCGGGCGATGCAAGGGATGCAGGCGATGCGCGAAACACAGGGGCGTCGGCGATTCTGGCAACGCAGTCGGGTTGCTGCTGATTATTTGCAGTGTTTTGATTGAGCCTTCCCCCGACTCGAGCTCGGCGGTGATGATGCACCAAAGGGGCTGGGCACGCAGAGGATGCGAGTCGGCTTCAAGGCATGCTGCTGGTCCTGGGAGCGGTCCTGGGATAGCTTCGAAGTCCTTGTAACGGTCCTGGTCAATCCGGCCTCGCCTTGCTATGTCGCCCAAAGGGGCGCATGCCTAGGCTTTGCCTTCCGGCCGGAGTCAACTTTGTGCGTTCGGCTGTGTCGCAGGACAAAAGGTGATCAGGATTCCAATCACTTCATTCCATCTACATCCCACGCCGGTCCGCTCTGCAAGAGGCTAGGACGGGATGCAGAGAGGGTCGGCGGGTTTCCCTGCTTGCTTGCTTGATTGGTGGGTTGCTGGTTGGTTTGCTGGCCAGGTGGCAATTGTTTTGTTTGTTGTCGTTTGTACATTCTTTGTTTCTTTGTTTGCTTGTTGTTGTTTGTATTTTTTTGTTTCTTCTTGTTCCTCTTCTTGTTGCTGTTGCTGTTGCTGTTGCTGTTGCTGCTGTTGTTCCGAATGGCAGCTAGTGGCCATTTTCCTCAAGACCTGAGGGTCCTTTTGCCCTCCCCAAGCCTCGTCTCAGGCGACGCGCAAGCTGTGAGCAGCTCTTCTGATCGGCGAAGCTTGGGGGACCTTGGCTGGAACTTCTCAAATGACATGGGGTCTGCATTTGGAGGCATTCTAAATGCGATTGCCAGAGTGTTGCCAGTTGCTATAGAGTCTCAACATGTCAGTTTGAGTGGACGTGAGATGGCTTGTTGGTTTAAGGAAACTAGCGTGAAAGCAAGCATATGCATATCCAACCAGTAGCGCGCGGAAAGCTGCGTTAGGACTTCGACGTGCGTCAGGAGGATTCCTCGATGCGGATGGTGCCGTAAAACAGTCGGTGGGAGTTGGCAGGTTTTTAAGAAATGAGAACTGCTGCACACGTTCAAGGATGTCGTTTTGCTGGGTTGCACGGATTCAGCCTACTTGATGATTGCCAAACATAACTGTCCCCACTACGATACTACGCAATCAAAATTTAACCAACCCAGCAAAACTGCAAGGATCGATCTAATGCCATGCTTACCGACGCAAAACCATGGGCTTGCAGCTTCTCTCATAGCGTTTGATTTCAAGTTGGGTTATAACTCACCCACAGCGAGTGGCATTGATCCCGCGTGGCTTGGACTATGGCTTGGAGAACAATCTTAGACTAAGAGGAACCCCCTGAAGTAGTTCATGTTCCATGCAAAGAGGGGGAAGTCCTGATTGGCACGGTCCTCCGGAATCTGAAGTTGCCATGCATTGCATCCTGCTTGCAACCTATGTTGTCTCAGGGTGTGTTTTTAACACATATGTTGCTGATATTATGATGCGCGTGTGTTTTTTGTTCACCTCCACATTGACAAGAAACAAAGAAGAACCTGTCAAACAATCAGACATTATCCGCTAAACAACAACATAAGCACGTCAAGCGTAAAACAAATTGTAAAACAGCGCCGTAAACAGGTCGTAATAGACAACACATACCCTCCCACCAACTATCATAGAAGTGCAAAAAGGCCCAAGAGGAAAGTAGTCTTTCTACAGGGGTCTGTCCACTTCCATGTTAGCTACATGTTAGCTGGGAGGGTATTCTGCGCCAGGTTTCACATTTGTTTGCGCACATGGGTGCAAGTGCGAATGCTGCCTGGCAGAAGGCCACAATGACACGCGCTTGCCGGCAATTGGTGACGCGCATCTCCGGACCCTCCATGGTTGGCTCCCTGATTTGCCTTCCAACCCATCCCAAAAGCAGGTCTTGAACCTCCTCCTGGCAACATACCCAAATCCCCCAAGAAAATCCCAGCATTCAGGCGTTCATTACCAAGAATAGGATGATTCCCCTGTAAACACCAACAATCCATGGTTTCCTATGGTTTGAAAGTGCAGGATTTCGTCCATCCACAGTTTATTCGCCAAATATTTGTCTAGGTACCCCAGTAGTGCCCTTTTTACCTTGTTTTTAGGGGGAGGGGAAACCCCTACTAAAACAGACTACGGAAAAAAAAGTGGGTGCCAGGACCTAGTTTTTGGTGCATTTTGCTTGGATGTTAGAACTTTATTTTTTTGCCAACTAATGGGTTTTCCGTGTTAAACCACTTTGAGTTAAAGACTTTTAGCAGGGGAGCAGATTTCGCCACCGAGTAGTTGTCATCTAACACCAGAGCGACGCTTCTCCTTGAGCCGCTCAAGCCGCTTACGCCAGGCAGATGTCCGCGTACAACTGGCACCCAGGACTCGAGGCCGAAAAAGGATGGGCCGGGAAGGACACCTGGGGTCTCCCCAAAGACGAGTGCTTTGGGTAGACATGTTTGGTTTGTGGTTTGTTGTTTTGAGTTGGTTTTGGAGGGTCTGTGCTTCAAGGGAAGCCAAAAGGAAGTAGTTTGGGGTCCTTTTAGATTTGCAGGTAGACTATTTATGACACATAAGGATGAATTAATCACTTTGCTACTGGCTGTCAATACTCTTGTCACTTGGTCACACAACTTCAATTCATTGGGGGGGTTCATGTATTTCAAAGAAGATATCTCTGTTGCCCAGTGGTGCCCTTTTTTCTTTTTTTTGGGGAAGGGTTCCCCTTTAAACTCAAGCAACAAAGGAAGGGCGCCGATTCTGTTTTTTTGCTGGAAATCCACTGGGCATCTGTTCGCTTGCCCGGATTCTCATGCCCAAACTTAAGAGGTGGATCAAGCTTCTTAGGTTTTGCGCTCGTTTCCCCATGCCTGGGACCAGCCGAAAACCCCTCACTGTTCCACTAGATTCGTCCTTTGGCCCACGTTGCTTTTCAGGGTCTTGGGAATCCTGGGAGGTTCTGGCAAGAAGCTGCTGAAAAAAGTGAGATTCGGTTTTTGGGGCTTTTGGCCTGGTTCAGAAAGGGCAGCGTGTTCCAACGGGCCACCATTTTGCGGGGCTTGCCGCGGGTGTTTCTTTGGTGCAAAAGTGGGGGGTGATTGTCTGTGGTTGGGGGTGTGCAGAACTAGCTTAATTGCAGTTCTTGCTCGGTTCTTCTCAAGGAACACTGGAAGAAATCACCAACCATGTTTTGCAGGGAGCAACTTGCTTTTGCAATGGGGATGTCGTAATTGTTCAGCCCCAATTTTGGGGACACTCACTTCAGAATCTGGCTGTAGGCAATTGCTTGGGCAAGTCTGCACGTTTCATTGACCATTCTTAACACTTCACGTGAATCCATGAGCTGTCTTTTTTGTTTACTCGGTCACTTTTCGAGGCGCAGAGTTCACTTCATGGTGAGCTGACGTTTGTTTGTCTTGGGCCAGGGCTTGGACTTGGGCCAATCCACTCAGTGCGATTGGGCGTTGCGTTGGGAAAGTTTCAACGGGCTCACATTCGGGAAAGTCAAGCTGGCTCAGGTAGCCCGGCCTGCTCCTTTTTTTTTCTGGTTGTGAACTTGGTGTCTGTTTTGTTTGGGAAGCCCTTTTTGGCGGGCCTTAAAGGGGATGAATAAGGAAAAAAAGGAATCCAACCATTTTGGAGGTTCTCCTATGTTGAGATACACCCAAATGTATGCCCAGATTCCTTGTTGCAGTTTCTTGAACGATCAATGATTATATGTGTTTCCCTTTGCCGGGACCGGATTGTTGATGGAATATAGTTTCCCAATTACGCGGGTCATGAATGGTATATCGGTATATCCCTGATTTTACTGGCCTGGCTACCTGACTGCGGGATACAAAGGGAACCGGACTCGGGCAAACCTTTGGGTCCGACGCTTGATTTCACTTGAGCAGCGCCAAAATACATTGCACCTTGTTCTACTGGGATGAGAAAGATATATGGGGTCTATATGGTTATTGAAATCCCAACTAACCAGGTAGTAACCGACTAAAACTGCCAATATGGGTTTTGGGCGCTCACTTGGTGTTTTCTAGGGGGTGATTTGCGGGTAGTGAAACTGGGTGACCGTTTGGTGATGTTATTTGTTTTTACCAAAATAAGGATGCTGGGAAGGTTTGAACTCCTAGGCTTCAGTTTGATTCATAGGGTGTCCCCTTTTAGTGGAAATTTCTTACTTTTTGAAGGTGACAAGTTCCAGGATGGATGCTGCTTATCTCCGGGGGTTCGGGGGTTCGCCACAGGGCGATGGCGGACCTCGAGCCTCCACAGCCCCCAGCTCAGTATGACGGTGTGGCCTTCCGCGCGAAAGCAGATGCCACCAACTCTTCTTGTGGGGTTTCCAAATACTTGGTGGCTCCCAGCCATCCGGTTCCTTAGCGGTTTAGCCTTTTTAGTGTTTAGTGGGAAGGACGATTTCGAGGACCGCCCAGTAAAAATCAAACTGGAGAGAGTGCCATCTATGTATACAAAAGTGAAAGTAACATGACCAGTTACGAGTTTGCCAATGGCGAACTTTCGGGTTTGGGGTGAGGTATGTAAGTGATTTACTGGGAGATTCCTCATTTAAAGTTTTGGAATTGTACAATTTGCAGATATGAGTTGCACAATGATTGATAGAATGGGGATGAAGTCCCTTATATGTGTGGGTATCTACGTGCGTCCAACTTGTGAATAGTAACTTTGATCAGAATGTCCTCTTTTCAATCGGGAAATTACATTCCCCACTAAATAGGAAAAGTGACCCATGGTTGTTTGGGGGCCAGGAATATTGATCAACCCATATATTTGTATAATTTATCTATATAATACACACGGAGCCGATCTTGGGTCCAGGGTGGCACGGCGCATTGACAGACCACGCCTGATTCAGATGCATCCAAGATGTTTGTTGTACATTTGCAAAATCACCTGAAGAGCTTGATAGGTGTTGTTAGACATGTTTTTTAGATGTACTTCGGCTTGCATCCATCTTCCAACTTGGCAAATGAGCGTGTGGTGAGCACGGGCATGTGTTTGGCAGGAATCCTCCCATGCCAAGCGCCGACTCCTGTACCTGACTGGTCCTGGACGACCGTTTCCTCTGAAAAGGGGTGGTAGCAAGGTCAACAGGCCCTTTTCGATCCTTGGCACCCAACAATCAACCGAGAGCCCATGAGTTGCTTTAACCCATACTTTTTGTTGGTTTGACTGGACCTCTGACAAATATGATGCCGAATGATCTCACTTCGCCGTTTCGACAGGTAAAGTGAGCCGTGAAGCTTTATTAGCTTGGTGCTCCGCTGATACCAGACTGCGACCTTCCTTGAGACGCAATGGTTCCACGTTGAGCGAGCAGAACTGGTGTTGATGAAGGTTACGGGCGACCATGGCGACCGTCCAAACAGGAATGGAAGCAGATGCTCTCTTGATTGTTTGTGGGTCTTTGGCAGAGTTTTTGTTGTCTGACTCCAGTGACCATTTCAGCTGGTATCATGTGAAGCACGGCAGCCAATGGGCCAGTTTTTGGAGATGGGGGTGGCAGCCGGTTGAGTTGAACTGGCCTTAGCTTTAATGCGCTGCAAGAAGACAGCACGCTGAAAAATGACGCATCCTGGAAAAGACTGGCTGACACAAGCATAGAGCTCAGTGCTTCAAGCATGGGTGGAACAAGACTCAGCAACATGCCAGGTTAAGGCGTGGTGCAGCTGGAGCAGTGGTTGTTTGCGGGGTTGGACAGGTGCAGACCTGATGGACGAAATCCGCTTCGCATTATATAGTAGGCATGAAGAGCTATTAGCCAGCCACTGCTGCAGGGTGTTGTCCACATGACCCCGCCACTCACAGAAGCAAGATGGGCCAAGTGCGGCTGCCCGCTGCTTTGGCTGGAAAAGCGATAGCCGACGTGTAGAAGTAGTCGTTTGGGGCGCAGCAAAATGGACTTCATGATGATGGGGAGGCGCGAACCGCACCACACTTTCTCTCACACCCTGAGTTTCTCCGTACTTTGAGAAGACGTATTTTAGGTGTTTGAACAGGAAACCAAAAGCAATCCAACCAGATGCAGAAGTACTATATTGTACACCCGTTTGGTGGTTTAGGAGCTCCACTACGTGCGGTAACTTGCGTGACGTGTGGGGTATGTCTTGCAAGGGCATGATTACCTTGTTTCTGGCGAAGACCCAATCGCGCAGGTGAAACAGAGGATCCCCTGTGAGACGGAATGGGTCAAAATTTGTAGTTGGACCCCTCAAAATGGCAGTTGTCCTTTCGTGTTTCCATCAAACAAGAGCCTCAAAACAAAACGTTTAAAACACACCCATATTCTGGGTCAACGTTTGGTAACATCTTACATCTTTGCCCTGAACAAAACTGCTGAGCAAAGAACGTTCGTCCAAGACCCAGGTTGAACCACCAGGTAAACCAGGAATCGCCCTCGATTTTTCAACCAAACCAACCAAACAGGACACCTATGTGCACAGGGGGAATCCGGTCGGTCAAACAACTACCAGGGCCATCTATTTTCAACCAAAAAGGACACCTATGCGTGTGCACCTCGATCCCTCGGTCTCGCCATTAAAGCTGCGCCGGATTCCGAAGCCTCGCCTCAGGCCGCAGGCCGAGGAGTTTGTGCGCCACGTGGAGGAGGGCTGCCCCTACCGCTCCGACGATGTCATGCAGCCGGAGCAGGCCGTGTCCACCGGAACGCGCCAGCCCCAGACGCGAGGCGACGCAAAAGACTCGGGGGAGTTGTGGAAACGACAGAAGCTGATGGTTGGAAGGGAGCGGTTGCACTGGGGGTATCCAAGTTTGCCCTGCTGTAACAGGGTAGAAAAGAACTACTTAAGAATTACCACCCCCAAAACAGGGCCCAATACGAGCAATTCTTTTGAACTTTGACCCATTGAGGCCTTTGGAAACCGGAGGAAGGTTCAATCGGGCGGCACCGGCGGCAGTTGTCTGGTTTCCTTTGGGTCCTTGCTGTTTTTCCTGGGCTGGCATCTCAGGCCAGCCGAAAGCAAATGGACAACGCCAGCAGGTGATTGTCTCCAACGAAACAACTATCAGGGAGGTGGTTTTGCGCACGCTTCGAATACCACATATATATTTTGAATTCCTTCCTGAAACACGCACATCGACTTGTGGGCGACAAAGGAAGTACCTGCTGTATGCTTTATGAAGAGTGCGTGCTAGCCCCTCATAGCATTTGGAAGGCGGATAAAAAGCACGGCCATTCCAAAGTGAGTCGGCATTTGTGTAGAGCCTTGTGCTAGCAATGTTGACAAAGTCCCATGATGTCCCATGTTTGCTTTGCCTTCAACGTTGGCCCCTTTCCCCAATTTGTCCAACGACTTGGGCAAGTAGCATCTACGCTTCTGCTGATCAGAATGTATTGACGTGCCTTGTGGGATTTGCTTGCTTTGAGGACTGTTGTGTTATGTGGTTTGCTGAAAAGTACACGTCCTTGACCCCCTAACCTGAAGTTCGTCAGGACAATCTTCGTGTGCGAATTCGACGGCGGTGTGATCATGGGTGCAGACACGCGCACATCAACAGGCTCGACCAGCTGTG
The DNA here is from genome assembly GCA_963377175.1 of Effrenium voratum. NCBI lineage: Eukaryota > Dinophyceae > Suessiales > Symbiodiniaceae > Effrenium > Effrenium voratum. Next base: position 78,980 of record CAUJNA010002946.1, on the reverse strand, counting down.
TTGCTCCAGCAGAAGCCTCGAAGGACTCCAGTCATGCCTTTTGTTTTTTGCTTTTTCAGAATGCAGGGCGATCCCCGCACCAAAGGCCTTCTCATCTTGAATTGACAACCAGAAGGTGATGGGTAAAACCACCCAAGGGGGAAAGTATAGGGAACAGAACACGGCAATGGAGTCTTCTTTTGACACTCTAGCACTGCCTGTCTTGGCGAGGGGGGAACTCAAATCGCTCTGGGACAACTGAAAAAAGTCGCCGCAAAAGCGATTCCTGTTGGAAAAAAACCTTTTCGCTTGACGGACTGAAGTTCGGCAACCTTACCCATTTTTTTCTCTTTACAGGAACCCAGGAGAAAGCATCATGTAACTGGTGCGAGAGTGTTAGGCGATATTTGGACCCCAGCGGTTTGGCTCATGAGGCTGGTCATCCTTTTCACCTTGAGTCTAAAGGGGGGCTTCAGGGGCCTGGGAAACCAATCTTTTTGAGGACACCTTAGTTCGGGCTTCTTTCTTGAGGACACCTTTTTTGAGGAAACCAATCTTTTTGACACAAGAGGGGTGGGGTTCTTAAGGTCCTTTTTGCATCGCGGCGATGAAAGCCCAATCTGCTCTGAGCCCTCGCCAAGGATAGAGCCAAACAAAAATGCAAGGCCGCCAAACCCGTGTCCGCTCGATGGAATTCAACTGGCTCCGACTTGAGACGGGGGCTGGCGGCGAGCCTCCTGACGAGCTATGATCCACGTGGCGTGGTTCTGCTGGTTTTGTTCCAGCGGACAAGGGGCGTGGAGTTGCTGACGGACTCGCTTCAGCTTGCCCAAGAGCATGGCAACGCCATGCTGTTGCCAAAAATCTGGCAGGTGCTAGGGAGCTCTTCAGCAAGGTACGTTTGGCCCATGGGTGACTGTAGTCTCACCTGTAACGTGAGTCAAAAGCTCCACAAAGTAAGCGACCCATAATGTTAGCAACATTATGGATTTGGGGAAGCCGGGTCAATGAGTCAAAAGAATGGGCGGGAACCTCCAAAATGGGAAGTGTCCATTTGGGTGTTGCTAGAAGCCACCAAGTCCAAGAAAGACCCAAATAACAGCGCCCCGAACCTGTTTGGTTCTACTGATACTGGGATTTTCATTGTTGAAGGTTCGTCAAGTATGGACCAGAACGAGACACATAGTATTTAATGGCCTGCGGCCTGGTTCCGCCGCCCCCACACACCTTAGAATTTCGGCCCGGGACGAGAGAAAGCACGCGATATGTAGACAGACACAGACAGACACAAAGACACGCAGACAGACACGCAGCGGGGGGGGAGGGTCTTCGCGGACACGAAGACAGACGCAGATGCGCAGGCAGACGCAGACAGAGCCAGACAGACACAAAGACACGCGGGGCGGGGGGGGGACACGAAGAAAGACGCAGATACGTAGACAGACACAGACAGACACAGACAGACACAAAGAGACAGAGACAGACACGCAAGGGGTCTTCGCGGACACGAAGACAGACGCAGACAGACCCAGACAGACACAAAGAGACACAGACAGACACGCAGGGGCAGGGGGGGTCTTCGCGGACACGACGGACACGAAGACAGATGCAGATACGTAGACAGACATAGACAGACACAGGGGGGGCGGAGGGGTGGGGGAAGACTACCCGAAGCCTAGGGAAGAAGCCCGAAAGCCAGGACACGCGCGTTGTTTGGTCCCGAAACAGTATCGGAAGACTAGGAAGAAGAAGCTACGGGAAGAAGGAAAGATTGCGGAAATTTACGGGAAGAAGCTTGAAAGATTTCGGAAGACTACGGGAAGAAGCCGGAAGACTACGGAAGACTACGGAAGACTACGGGAAGAAGCCGGAAGACTACGGAAGACTACGGAAGACTACTGGAAGAAGCCGAAAGATTACGGAAGATTTACGGGAAGAAGCCGGAAGACTACGGAAGATTACTGGAAGAAGCCGAAAGATTACGAAAGATTACTGGAAGAAGCCGGAAGACTACGGAAGACTACGGGAAGAAGCCGGAACACTACGGAAGACTACGGAAGGACTGGGGGGGGGGAGGTGGGGGAGGGGGGGGGAGGGGTGGGGAAATCCAGAATTCCTGAAATCCAGAAATCCAGAGATCCAGAAATCCAGAAATCCAGAAATCCAGCCGACGTAGAAACCAGCCCCAAGGGCCGCCCCAAGGGACATATAGGTATATATATATATATATACATAATCATATTCACATTAAACTTATAGAAAGCATATCAACAAAAGCAACACAGAACACACCGCCCCCATGCCGAAAGCATGGTCCATTCTGGACCAGGCATGGGGTCGGCGGATTTCCCCATCACATCACGTTTGGAGATTTGGTCACACATTGACTGGTAGTCAATTTTGTTGTTTTCTCCGGTGTGTGTGTGTGTGTGTGCGTATGTGTGGAGGGGAGGAGAACTTGCTGAAGTTTCCACTGGAAGCAGGGGAACGCAAACTACTTGTCCCATGTTCTCTTTCGGAAACACCCGTAGTTTTGCCGCGGCTCATCGTGCCAACGCCAGGCCAGTATGTCGCCAACCGAGCGTCTAGGAAGATTTCGACGGCCTTGGGGGGGGGAGGGAGTTGGGTGGTGTCTAGTTTTGAGATTACCCGTTTTGGGTTGTTGCAAATGCAAACCCATTGCAGAAACTTCCCTTTTCCGGATTCCGATTTGAAAAAACCCAGATGAGTGTGTGTGTGTGTGTGTAATTAGTTGCCCCTTAACACTACATATATATACACAATATATTAATATGTAGAAACATATGGACACTGAATGGATCTTACATGTCCCCATTCCGCGGAATTAGACATTACCTGTTTGCCTGCTTTCAAGTGAGTGTCCGTTGAGTGGGACCCGCTTTTAGGATTATTCTTGGCCTGCATCCTCTAAGTCCACTGGCGTTTTGGAGGGGGGGGGGGGGGGGGGCAAGAGGGCATTAGTATGTATTATGTGACCGGGCAGGTTTGTCAGTCTTCCAAAGTCGTGTTTTTGTTTTTGTTTCTTCAGTTTTTGCAATGATGTCAATGGTTAACCGGTAATCTTCCTGCAGTCTTTCCTCAGTCTTGTGGTCCAGAATAAACCCCTGGGACCTGCCCCCTTGATTTGTTTCATTTGTTTCATGTGTTTCATGTTTTTCAAAAGAATGAGGAAAGACTACGCGAAACAATTGGAAACAATGAAACTACAATGACTACGGACTGTTCACTTGTTTCAATTAGTTGAAATAATTGAACACCATGAACAAATACAACACGGGAACAAACACGAACACATCAAGGGGGTGCTCGTACCAATGCTTTACCGAATATGAAGCACCTGTGCAGAAGAGAGTCGCGCTACTGACATGCATCCGCGATTGCAACCAAGAGAAGTTCTTGAATCATTTCAGGCAGATGTTCAAGTATGCTCTTGTGGAATACTCATTGCTCAGCAAGTATGCTCTTTACTGGCACAGGGAAACACAGTGGAAGCAGCAGGCAGCAGCTAGCTCATCTGCTGGAATGCCCAGAGTCGGACTACTTGCAAAGTGCCACAGTGACAAGCAAGGAAAGATGGCAGGTGCTACGAACAATCGTGGAGGAGACTTCGACACACATGCCGATGCGCCAACGCGGCCTGTCTACCTGCCCGGAATGTCGCCTTTACGCGGTGATCATGGCCTGGACGACGCAGGCGGAGTTGCTCAAGCCCCTAAATGCTCAAAAGTTGATGCTGGTGTAGCGCAGAAATCAAAAGCTTGGCTGCAAACACACCAAGAGAACATGCTGCATGTGGGCAAAGCACGCGATACTCAAATTGCTTCAGGCTTTGGGCATGCTTCATTGCCCGGCGCTGAGGTACGGTGCTGACATAGGCGAAGGTGCCAAAGCTACGCAAAGTCATCCCGAAGCCAGGCAAGATGACCGCTTCTTCGTGGCGCTCAACACTTTCGTGCGACCGTGCGGGCTAGAAATAGAGGACCTCAATAAGATGAACGGAATTCGTTTTCCATTGCCAGATGCTTACTGCAAATGGCCGCCAAAAGACATCCGTAGGGAACGGACTGAATTTCAAGAAGTATCTTGGCCTCATATGGATTTTGGGCGTGCAACTAAAGGATCGGTCACTGACATGGTGCATCGTTATGAAGAGCCTTCCATGCAGATGAAGTCATCGGGGCCACTTTGACAAAGACTGTTCTGCGTCCCGTGTTGACGAGACAACTTGTTTGTTAGAATACGTTGTTTTCTTACACACCGACGTAGGAAAATGATGCGGAGGGCCCGCTGGCTACGAGAGCGGTATGAAGCACCCGAATCCTGTACCCTATGACAGCGGACGAGACCAAGACGATGCGGGCGCAAAACACGAAGCGCGTGGCCAACTGCGAACTTGGTGCATGCGCAGCGCGAGTGTTTTCTGAACGGTGGTTTCGGGGATGATATCTTGTCTTCCGATGAAATGAAACTGTTTTCTGCATTCTTACCTTCGACGCCACCTGTCATTGCTTATCGGACAGAGTGGGCAATCTTCGGAGAAGAGGCGCGCTTTGCAGGTACGATTGACTTCGTGGCCAAGCCCTGATGGACAGCCGCTGTCGCACTTACCATCTTGTTCAGGCTACGCGTACCGCTGCTACAAATATTTGATGGAGAAGTACTATGCATCTGAGGTCAGGGCGATGTTCGCTGTTGAGCTGCATCCTGACAACTGGCCGGAGGCTTTCGTGGACAATGCTCCTATCACAGGCGATGAAACTGAACAGATGATGTTGACGCAAGGCGCCTTGCTGCTGACTACAAGGCTGGCAGTCCGAGCCCGAACGCAGCAGAACCCGATGAGCGTCTGAACTCTATGGCCGGGGCATGGCTCCGGGCGGTGGAGCAACAGAATGCCTTGACAAGCAAAGCCCCGGCTAGTGTTTTGATACTTCCATATCCAATGGACGTGCATATGCCTAAGCGGACGAAGCCTTTCTGCGCCTTAATTATCGGTTCGCAACAAAGAAGCGTTATGCGTGTATACCACTGGTTACTTGGGAGCGCTAGTGTTTAAACAATCAGCGTGTTGCGCAACAAAAGAGAGGTGACAAAGTGGAAGAGCCACTGCTACCTTTTGATGCATGATGCAGCGCAAACCAAGACAAGGTCTACGCAGGCACGCGTAAGCGACCCGCCCCTGCAGAGAAAGGTTTAGACGTGTCACCGAACTGAAAACATGGAACGGCTTTCACATTAGAGCGTGCGCGCGGTGTGAAGCAAACGGGTGCTCCATTTGCGAAGGCCGGCTGCAAAGTAGCTGGCTATTGAAAAGCCTTATCAGCCGGAAGTTGTTTGATACCGCTTGAACTTCAATTTCTTGAAATGTTAACGTGTTTAAGATGTTTGACATAGCTCTTTCTTGTAATCATCTGCTCCGCGGCTAGTTTTTAATTGTTTCCAGGACGAAAAGAGCACGCGATGCCGTAGCGAAAAGCGAGTTCCTGCTGCTGTGCGTCTGAGTTGGTGCCTTCATGTATTGCTCGGGGAGGATGTAACGGACCGTGCAATGGCGGCGCTGGGCTCGGACAGATACCACTGTGAATAGTTAAGGAAGATGCTGGTACCTGTCCTCCCGCGCACAAGCGCGCGCATTCACATGCCCCCCCCCCCCCGAGACACACACGTGCGCGCACTCTTGCATGAACCGATGCAGCCTGAACATGTCGGATTGTGGTTGTTACGAGAGACATGCATGTTTCAGGGAGGCATATGTTTGGATGGCAGGCAGGCCAGCACGCAAGCAGGCAGGCAAGCAAGCAAGCAAAAATGCAGGCAGGCAGGCAGGCAGGCAGGCAAGAGGCAGGCAGGCAAAAGGCGGGCAGGCAGGCAAGAGGCAGAAAAGCAACAGGCAGGCAAGAGGCAGGCAGGCAGGCAAATAAGGACATGCTATGTTGCAATATGACTGCATAGACATGAGGGACCTTGTCCTTCTTTTCAGGAATCTAAATGCTTAACCGCTGGACGCAACCGTGTACTCATTTCAATATATGGCCCCATGAGCCACTGCAGCTGACGGAGGTTAAAAGAAGACTAAAATGGGGGGGGCGGGGGCGGTGGCATTATACGTATTCTTCCCCGCCACTCCGGGGCAGCAGAAGTCGGCATAAGTATCTGAAAGCTGGCTGGCTTTTACGGAGACGAACAGTTGCCCATACCGCAGACCAAAGAGCAAGCACACATGTAGGTATTTCACCTTTAAGTTGGTTTACAAACCACTTGTCGGACAAGTTTCAATTGAGTGTTCCCTTTTGGGGTGATGCTCAAGGATGTTTTCGGGGGTAATTAGTAGGGGACTTTTTGGTGGACATCATTTGCATGATTGGCTTTGTTTCCACCATGGTAGAAATGACGTTGGCTCTTTGACCGCAGTGGCCGATGAAACGTTTTGAGGGGAATGCCAGCAGTTTCCAACCACCAACCTACCAGATAAAACTTGCCTTGCTTCTTGCAGGGGTTAAAGGCCAAACCATTCATGAGGATGGGTACGGGTGTGGGAGTTGTTCGCTGTTGGGGGTGCTCAATGAGGGCAGCAGTGGAGGGCTGTGGACATGAAAAGGCAAAAGCTAATGAGGTGGTTGCTTTCACGCGCTGGAACTTCTTATTGCTCCAGAGGCAACAGACGTCGTCCAGGATGTAGTTATTCGCATTTTGATTGGATGTTAAATGTGTGTGAATTGTGTTACATTCTAAATTTACTAAATCACGTTTCCAGAATCTTCAAATTCTAAATTGCATGTCGGGTTGAACACAAAGCTGGGGTAGTTTTGGAAGTCCAACTCAAAGTGTGTGCTTCCAATGCGGTGATGTTTTGCAGGTTGGGCTTTGCTCAGATTGAACAATGTGTTGCTTCTCAGAATCTAGAGCATGACTGAGGATGAAGCTTAGATCAATCAGTCTGCTTTGTGAGCCTTGCATATCTGAGCAAGCAGCCTTCCCCCCAAAAAAGGTGTCCGGCCATGGTCCAGCCATGAAGGTTCCCTTGGAGTCCCTTGCCTCAGCTTGGTTTTCGGCATGTACCCGGATTTGAGGCAGAGTTGCCATGCTTTCCCATGGTTTTGAGGGATCCGACCTAAGATCGCACAAGGAGAATCAGCCGCTTGGAAGCGAAAGATAGTTGAAACCAATGGGAATCCAGGCAAGGGACCTGGGGTTGCCTATGGAAACCTGATAGAGAATTTATAATGCTATTTAAATCCATTTGATTACCCATTTGTGTGTGTTTGGCTCTCTGAAATGCAGAGGTTCCTATTGGTTCCCCTTTAAACCATCAACCGGCCTCGATTTTGAGAAACGTCCATCTTCAGATTGCCTTCCATCCTGCAGGTCTACGACAAGATTTTCGTGTGCCGATGCGGCAGCGCGGCTGACACGCAGGCGAAGTCAATAGAGACGCGAGTCGCTGACACGAGTCCTCTTCCGAAGGGACAAGCTTCAACAAAGCGCCGCACTAATATTTTGGGGTTGCCTCAAAAGGAATCGAACCCCCCAAAGCAGCTGATGTTCTCTATACAGAGAAGGATAGCCGCGCATGAGTCCTCTTGGTTTCCCCTTAGAATCACGTCTAAGATTCGAAGAAAAAAAAAGGAGTGCAAAGTAGCCAATCGAAACACCAATATGAGTCGCTGACAACGTTTGGCTTGGGGAGCACGGAGGCACATCACACCTTCACCAAAACCCAACGCTTACCGATTTGTTTTGGAGAAATGGGAAAATTTGAGGCATGAGGTTCGATCAGCGTGAATGTTGTTTTGTTTTTTTGTAGGGGGGTAGTGGTGTGTGACGGGAAACCAAATGGATATCCACCACTTGTTGGGGTGCCCCTTTTATGACGCATACCGGAACCCATCCTCATTGTTGGAACGTCATGCTTCCACAGAGTTGCTGTCATGGCAAATCTTGTGAAAATGCCGGGGAACCTTCCTTTTGACCCTCTGGTTGGTTTTTGAAGCCAAAAAGGAACCTAGAGGGGACAGCGTTTCTGAAAAAAGCTCCGTACTTTTGTGCGGTCAACACTCAGTCCATGGTCTCCCATGGCCCGGGTGTGGCTCGCGGCCGCGTCCCCCCCTCACGGCTCATTTTTCCCTCCGGAAAGTCGCAATGTTCGAGTACAAAGGTCGGGCTCAAACGCCGCAAAGTGCACCAAATGCACTTTCGCAGCCGCTCGAAAGTCAGACTTTCTCAGTACAAGCAAAGTGCACATGCACTTTCGCAACCCAGCTGGAAAGTCGCAACTTTCCAGCACATAGTTTAGAAAGGTTCTCCTTGGTTCATGGGTTCGGAACTGCCCACTGGCAGGGATCACTGGTGCCATCTGAAACGTATCGCTCTGTGGCTGCGGCTGAGTTTTCACAAACCGGGGGCTTGCACTGCCTTTCCACAGACGCGAATCTAGCAGTTCAGCAAGTGCCGTTTGGGAGTGCGACATGCCAATCTTGCGTCAGGCTACCGCTCGCCAAGTTCTGGGGATGACGGCAAATGTGCAGCACATGCTTTATTGCTTCGGCACAGCCACATGTTTCAATCGTAAGGAAGGTCTGATTCAACAAGCCCGCTCTTTGTGCAAAGCAGTAGCTACAGACAAGCCACTCTTCATCTAGAACCTTCACAGGCCTCAGCAAGGGTGTCGCTCCTCACGGCTCTTTCTGTCGCTACACACACGTTGTTAAGCATGTTATCATGGTTCGACGAAACAACCCGACATCGCGAGTTTTGATCTTACACCTTTGGGGTCAATAGTTGCGAGAGGTCACAAAGCATCCCTTGAGAACATGCAGTCGGGGCTCATTTCCGGCAGGTGTGCAGCCCTTGCATGCGGGATGAACAGCTCCTTGAGTCAGAAAGACAAAGCAGGGACTAGCAGGTGGATGACTTGCCATTGAAAGCAATTCCCCCACCTTTGCTCCTAGTCTCCCGCTCATTGAAAGGCGGCAACAGATCTGTGGCGATCGCGAGCTACACAAGGGGTTACCCATGATGATGATTCCTTTAGCTACACAAGGGGTTACCCATGATGATGATTCCTTCTTTGCGATCCCTTTTATATTTTGGTGAATGTAGCAGTCAGATGCAGTCAGTGCAGGTGACATCGGGGTCTCAAAAGTGACAACCTTTTGCATGCAAAGCTCGACAACCTTTTGCAGGCGTTTAACCACTTCACGGTTTGTTTGATGCTGGTTCTGAGCTGTGCGACCACTCAAAGCGCGGCTTTGAGGCGGGGTGCTAAAGTAGAGAGACCATTCAAACTCAAGCTGCAAGCGCCAAAGCAAGCCAGCTTTTGAAAAAAATGAAGGCAAAGGTTTTGACGAGCCGATGCGGGTCTGTCTACGTTTGATAGACTTTGAAGCCATGGCATGCTATATGGCACAGGTCCCTATATGTCCGGCTTAGCCTTTGCTCACCATCTTTTGGCTTGGTCCCTATATGTTCGGCTTAGCCTTTGCTCACCATCTTTTGGCTGCCAAGTTACAAGTCACTTTTCTTTGTTTGAGAAGTGTTGGGCGCGGGGTGTTGGGAGGATCTATGTGGGTTGAAGGGTGGCCTGATTTGTCCCTGGAAAGGCGCTGACGCAGTTTGTGAACCACTACCTCTCCCAGCATGCAGTAGAGCTCGGGCTACTCGGCACGCGAATGGACAAATTGTTCAGTTTGTCGATTCCACAGCTCTGGGTGGTTCTCAGAATAGGATATGGACATGGGCTCTGTTATTGTGTTGCTTCCCTCTAAGGCAACCCCAGCAAGTTGGAGCAACTGCAAACCACACCCGCCTAGTGAATCGTAATGAGACTACCGTTACCCTCAAACGCGTTTGGTGGATGTATGCAAATCCCCCATGTGAGCAACTCTAAAAACAATCTTTACATCCCAAGCAAGAGTTGTGTCAGAACAAGGCCCCGCGTAAGCGAAAACCTGCACGGCGTAAGCCGTCTTAAGCACTTCTTGTGGAAACATGCTGTGTAAGCACCCGCGTAAGCTCTTTTTCGTGATTGTTTGGTAAGCTTTGTAAGCATGTTCGGAAGAGTTGTTTCACACATGGGCTTGTGTGTTTATTGGCGGCTTGTGCTGTTTCAACCTAGCCGAGCTTGGCCTTGCCCGGGGACTTTGGCTGTAGGAGGACGTCTCAGACCGCATGTGCGCACCATGAGAAAACAAAGCCAGCAAAACTTTGATTGGAAGCTCTTGGGTGAATTCACGGGTTTAGGAAAGCTAAAGGGGCTCGGGCGCGCAAGCTCGCGTAGGCAGGCGCGTAAGGTTCGCGTAAGGTTCGCGTAAGCTCGCCTAGCTCGGCTGTCCGCTAGCCCTCGCCACGGATGCCCCCGCCGCATAAGCCAGTGAAACTCGTGAGGGTAGGTCTTCATCATGTTCTTTCTCATAATCATCCATGTCATTTTGAACAGTGCTGGCGGCTGCATGGGAAAAGGAACCCGCGTAAGCATTTCTTGCGGGAAACGCTCAATTCGCCGACGCGTATTGATAAGGGATGCGTATGTTGAACATGCGCGCTGTCTGCCGCGCAAGCTAAAGCATGGGTCACGTAAGGAAAGCGCAAGCTCGCGCGTAAGCAACCTGATGCGACATCGGGACTCATGGAAGGCTTTTAGAGTCGCTTATGTAATGCAGCCTCGGGCCAGGCTGATGCGCAAAGGGAGCTCTTTCTCCTCAAAACGGGTAGGGGCACCCTTGAGTCGGTCCGAAAAGGGCACCCTCCAGAGCTGCGCGCCCTCCTGTGTTTCGGGGGCACTGAGAGCCTGCCTTCTCCAAATGTTGTTTTTCTTTTTTTCTCCGGTGTCCTTTAATCGTCGCAGAAACGGATACCGTTTGCTCAGAAGGCGATTGGGAATCCACCTTGATATTTGTTTCTTTGCAACAGCAAGATATCATACACATGGCTCTTCGCACTGGTATTTGTATACGATTAATATGCATATCTTTGTCTAGAGAGAGGGAGGCTGTTGTTGTTCTTTTACAGAGGTAGATATGTTATACAGTTATACATGTCTCAGTGTCTCGCAGTGAACTGGACAAATCGAGAAGATAGCCCATGGGTGACTTTGGGTTTTTGGCAGATCTCCCCTTGAACTCCCGTGGATTAGAAGCCTCAGAATAATCCCCTACTCAGACTGAGAACTTAGTCGGGGTGCAAAACCGAAGACTGTAAAAAACTACGAAACCGTTTGTGAAAATGACCCACGCCTGCAAGTTCATTTGTTGATAATTCAGTTCCCTCAATCGGCAAACCCAACTGTGAGACTGTGAGCAACCATGGCTGGCAAGTGAGTTGTTTCAGCTGACCCGTTGTTTGGAGCATTTTGTTGGGACCTCTTTTGACATCATGAATTGTTCTGATTTGCCCAGATACATTAGACCAATATGAAACAGAATCTGAAACCTATCAGATGTTTCGTTGCCATGTTGTTTTGTTTCATGTTGCTCATCTGCTGACACCCTAACTTTGGTGCATGTTGCTTGGATTTTAACTTTTGCCAACTAATGGGTTCAATTAAACCACTAAAAGTTAAAAACTTTTAGCAGGGGAGCAGAAAGCAACCGAGCTAATTTGTTTTTTGTTGTTGTGTGCCTCAGATGTGGGTCAAGGCCGGGTCTTCTCCTTTTAGCTGTACAGCCCCGAAAAGCTCAGGAAGCAGCCTTCCGTGAATACAGCGGCGAATCTCTTCAAGGTCATGGCCTACAACAACAAGGAGCTCGGGTTGCGTTTGTGAAGGGTTGCGTTTTTCAACAAGTTGGAGGGTCGGTCAAATTCAGGACCAGCCAAGATGATCTAATCAAGTCTTGGAAGGACACCCTGTCCACCAGTGAAACCGGCACTGGTCTCTCAAACTGGGATGCAGGTCTGAAGCAAAACCTCAAAACAGCCACCAAAACCAGGTCTGTTGACGAAACACATGCACCAAGGTCGCTGTGTAAAGGCATGACTGCATGTGATTTTCTCTCTTTATACTGTTGCCTCTTGTTCTCTCTTGTTCTCTCTTGTTCTCTCTTGTATTCTCTCTCTCTCTCTCAAATCCAAGATAAATTCACCTGTTGGACGGTTGACTAGAAGTAGACCAACACTGGCATGCGTAAGGTCGGCTTGGATAGTGATATATTCCATCCATCTATCCATCCGTCCATCCGTCCATCCATCCATCCATCCATCCATCCATTCGGTCATCCAGTCATCCAATGCATCTACCTCGGATCTCTCGATGTCGCTCTCTCTCTCTCTCACTCACTCTCTCTGACTCTCTCTGACTCTCTCTCCAAATAAGTATATATATATATATATATTTATGCAACATAGACTTGTACATGGTATGGTCAGCTTGCTCAAAGGGGTCATGACCTTTTCTTTCGGAAAAATAATCAAGAGATCGCCCTTCAGATTAAGGAGGCAACCGTATCTGCTTCAAATTATCTAAACTTTCAAACTGACAATTGTTGTTCTTTAGTAACGTTAACTAGAACCAACCTGAATGTTTATCACTTTTCCATGGGTTTCATCCCGGACAAACCATTCCGTTACCCGAATTCGGCCGCAGGACCGCCTGATGGCTGGCTTGATCATCGCTGGCTACGATGAGAAGAGGGGAGGGCAGGCGCGAGACTTCTGGTCAGGGGCAGGAAACTCCAAACCCTCTAAGACACGAGCACGGGCGGGTGTGTTCCTTCTAGGGTCCCTTCGCAGGTTGATTTTGTTTTGTTTTTTAAGCAGCCAAGACGAAAAGCACCATTGCGATCTCACCATTTGACCAACAAAACATGAAGGAGAGTCCACATCCATAGAGGGCCGTGTGTAATGCAATGTCCGTCGCATGGAGAAACATGGCTGGAGCCAGCAGAAAGTTTCTGATGTTTGCCCTTGCCATCGGGCACTTTCGATTCGTGTTGTTTCTTCAAGTGAAGTGGCAAAAACAACCAATGCTGTCCGTTAGGGAGTGTCATATTTGAGTGGTTGAACCTTTAACGTTTGACCCCCCCTATTCCAAACAATGAACCCATCCACAATTGTCAGTTTGTCAACAATTGGGTGTTGGCGCCTGTGTAGACTTGGAAACAATGACACCTTGCGCCAGGTTTTCACGCGAGGGCCAGAAAGCAACTCTTGAAAGGGAGCTGGAATCTCCACCGGTCGATTGGACCAGGTCAGGGGCATGCATAGGCCTGGGGGGGTTGGTCTGCCATGCCGACAACCTGCGCACTACAAGGGGACCTATCCACGTGGTAAATTGGACTGTGACAGTATGCCTGCACAGCCGAGCTCGCAAGCATTAGAGGGGAGTATCCGAATAACACCTTCTGAAAATGCCAGAGTTTGAGTGAGTTTGACATAAGTGGGGTACCCCGTTTGCTTCTTTACCATGAGTTTTGGGGTAGACCCCCTTTACCAGGTTTTGATTGCTATCGGGAGGTTTGGAGTCCTAAGAAACCTACAGAACATACAGGATACCAGATGTTGATTCTGCCTCATGGAGGCGTCTCAAAGTGCTGGACCCCTTTTTGGGATGGTTATAAAGGGACGGCAAAAGAAATCAGTGGTTTTCATTATGACTCATTACATTTTGCAATATGTTGACTTCAACAGAAACCACAACAAAGCAAATGGTTGGGGTCTGCTATTCTGAGAAACCTCCATATTGGTTGGGTATGGGTGCACAAAATCCAAGGGACCTCAATTGCTTCCTACAACCTGGGGTTTGGGACTGAGGCGTATTTTTGGAGCCACTGATCGCTATGGGTTTCAGGTGTACTCCATCCCCCTGGGCGGCGCTCGTGTGCGAGTCCCCTGGGCCTGTGACGGCAGCGGGTCTTCCTACATCAAGGGCTTCATCGAGAATCACTACCGACCCGGCGCCACGGCTCTTCAGCACAGCTCAGTGAAAACGGTCCCATAGCGTGTTGCCTGTTTTTCTGGAGTCTCCCAAACGATGGTTGTTTTTTTGGTAGAGAAAATATGCAGCAGAATCTGAAAGTAGCATGCTCAGTGTGTTTCAGATGCGGGCCGAGTTTTGATGGGTTTAATCATCACCCACTTTGGCCCTCTTCAGTTGAGTGGTCCTTGGTAGGGGTGACGGTCTATGGGGAAAGAAGAACAGTGAACTCTGTCGGTGGCACCAACTTGTTTTCCCTTTTTGCTTGGTGGGTTCCTCCCTTATCATATTTATCTCGGTCCACCGGATGCTCAAGGAAAACACACCCACGCCCCTGAAGCATTGAAGTCTTTCCAGGTGCGGTATCGGGTTTTCGATGCCTCCGGGCTCTTGAGGACCCCTGGATGAGATAAGGCATGTTGGACCCCCCCCAAACGTGCGGGTCAATGTCCCTAGATTGAGTCCCTTCCGCCAAACCTGCAACCTGATTGAAGGACCCAGCTTCTCCACATGTTCAGGTGCCTCAAAAGCTGTTTTTTGCCTTTGTGTTCAACTTTTCCTGTACACAACCCCCAACAAGGATGAGCTTCAAGACACAGCAGCCCCGCCTTTTCGGCCGAATCCCCATCCCTCCCAGGTATGTCCAAGGCGGAGGCCTTGGAGCGACGGCCTTGGAGATGATTGGGAGGGTCCAAACTGGGTTTGGGTTAGGTTGGGTTGGGTTGGGTTGGGCTGGTTAGTCAAAAAGCTCTTGAAGATGAATTTAACGTAGGTAGAAAAGGAAAGTGTTTGAGTTCGAGCGTTTTCCACATTCAAGTCAAGGCAATAAATATGGGACTCAGTGTCCTGCAAAAGAGCAGCCAATTTGATTTGAAAGTTTCCTTTTTGGTAGTTGGTTGTGTTTATATGGGTATGAATTGTAATAGGGAACTCCCTCAAAGGAGGTTGGTGGACCCAAATCAAAGGGAGCAAATCAACAAAATACCAATCTTGTTGCTTTTTTGGCGGCCCTGGTCCGCTCTTTTCGAGCTTGTGGGGGGCAAATCAATCCATGGGAGAGCTTACCCCCCATGTGTTTCTTCCGTGTGGTCAGTGATGCTCAGGTTTCCGTAAACTCTCCCGGAGCTTCGCGTAGGCAAAACCAGGTTTTCATAGGATACAACTTGCTTGTGCATTTGCTTCCCGAACAATCTGCTTGGTCCAGCCCCTGTGGGTGTTGGACTACTTTGCCTAAAAGGCGGCAGACCATGACGCCGCAAAGGGAACTGACTTCTTCACCAATGTGGAACCCCTTTTGGCATGGCCTGACATAATCATACACTAAGAAACACATCTGTGGGGTGAGTACCCTGGATGGCCCCTGTACCGCTAAACAACACATTACCGCTGAATTCGGCATGACCATTTTTGGTGTAGCTGAAGTAAACGTTCCAAACCTCTCAACTGGCGTCCCCAAAGACTTGGCACGTGGCTTGGGCTCAGGTTGGTTCAGAAGGCTCTGGCCCTGGCGATGAGCCGCGATGGCAGTTCCGGAGGTATGGCACGTTACCTGGTGATTTCCAAGGACAAGGCGGCGAATGGTGCAAAAAATCCGCACAAGTCGCCGAGTTCCGATTCTGTGGGTTTGGGCTTCGTTTTAAGGCTACTCCTTCTTCGGTGGTTTCGAAGGGAAGAAAGGACCACCACCCATTTTTGTTGGGGGGGGCCACTTAAAAAAAGCAACTCCATGGCATGTGTTTCGTTGGTGTCGCTTGCTTTGGTGGTTTTCACTACCCCCATTCCCCTGCCCCTCGGGGAGCCTGCAGATTGGTGTTTGCCCAAGTTGGTGACCACTACTCTCAAGAAACACCACCAGGCTCCATGACATGTTTAGTTGGGGGGCATAGGGGTAAGAGCCACGGTTGTGGGAAATGGGGGGGGGGTCAGGTTGCCACTTTCTGCAATGTGCAGGATCTCCCTTCAAAGAGACAAAGCATTCATGGAATCGCCCACCTTGGGTATTGCAGGAAGGTTGATTTTCCGCGAGGGTTCCCCGTATTTCCCCTTGTGTGATTTTTGCCTTTGCCTTTTGGAAAGGCCAATGTGCAGCGAAGTGATGTGGCAGAATGCTATCAGTTGATGTGAGCTGGCCTTAAAAGCAGGTTTGTTTTCCGCTGTACGATTCGTGTTTTGTTGAACATCACCCCCCGCTGATTGGGCAGGCTTATTTTGACGTTGGCCAACACGGGTTTCACTACCCTTTGATCTGGGGTTTGCGTGGTTCCTCGTCCGAAATGCATGTTTGTTGGCATACGTGTCGATTCCTTCTTCGCCAGTGGCCCGTAACCTGCCTGGCAAGTCTCATTGGATGGGGATGTGTCAAACAATGGCCCCCTAGCAGTTGGTTTCCACTTGAGCCACGTGCTCAAAACCCGGGCAGAGGAAGGTTAGTCAGGGACAATCCCAACCATATTTTTATGAATAGCTGCGGCCGCCTTCCTAATTCTTCACATGGTTCTGGGTAGACCATGTTACTACCGGGTTTTGACTATGACTCACTTGTTGTCCTTTACCTACCAACCCAAAGTGGTCCAC